>JAJJLH010002105.1:0-50007 GCA_023806865.1 Isotricha sp. YL-2021a
AATTAAGAGACCATATTATTAAATATTTAAATTCTCCTAAATATTTAAAATTATAAAATTTTACAATAATTAATATAATTGAATATATTTATATTAAATTATTATTATTAATTAAAAAATTTAAAAAAAAATTTAATAGTAAATGTTAGAATATTTTATTATTTTTTTAACATTATTTTTCACATCAACAGGTTCAATTTTATAGGCATATATTTTTTTTTAGAAACACTATTATACATATGTAATTTTGGTTTAACCCAAAAATTTCTTTTAATTTACTTTCATTTCTATCTTTTAAAATATTTTTGTAAGTGAATAAAATTGAAAAAATGAAAGAATATATCAAATTGTTGATATTATATAAATTACAATGTAAATATAATTTAAAAGAATATTTAATTTTGTTTTTGAAATGAACTTATTTTTAATTATAAGAGTTAATATAACATATAAATTGATTATTAATATAATTTTTGATTTAATAATTTTTTTTATATTATCAACAATTAATAAATGTAAAAATATAAATTTTATAATTAAATATCCCAAATTTTTATATGATGATCATATGAATAAGAAATAATTAATCCATTATTTAATTGTGTAATTCCAACAATATATTGTTCATGAGCATTTTTAATTGTTTGAACAAATTCAAAATTATCAGTTCTATAAATTCTAATATCTTTACTAACACCTCCAACAAGGAAAATTTCTTTATTTTCAATAACACATATTCCTAAAACCCAAAATTCATTTTTAATTTGTTTAATAATTTTTTTTTCTGATATAGAAATAATACTCATTAAACAATCTCTTCCTCCACCAATTATTATTTTATCATTATTAATTTTTGCTAAAGTATTTGCACAACCACATATAGTTTTATCAATATAAAATAAAAAGTTAAAAAAATTTAAATTATAAAATTTAGTTCCATACATCCCAGAAGCAATTAAAATATTTTCTTTTTCTAATAATAAAAAAGAAGCAAACAAAAATATATTTGATATTATAGTAATATTTTGGTAATTATTATTATTTTTATTTTTTACCCATAATTTAATTGTTTTGTCTTCTGAAGAAGAGAATAAATTCCCTTTAGAAGAATATAAAATTTTTCCAATATAATCATTATGTGCATTTTTAATTTCTTGATTTAATATAAATTTATTTTCATTATTAATTTCTTTTTTAATGTAAGTTTGTATATTTTTTTCAAAACAAATTGCAAAGTTATTTTCATCTTTTATACTCATGTAAGAAATTGATTTTTCAATTTTAATTATTTGTATAATTTCTAATTTAGGATTATATATTTTTATTGATTTATCATTAGATATTGATATTATATTGCTTGAAGGGAAATATGAGACATAATTTATTTTTTCTTCATGAGACTCAATTGATTTTACTTTTTTTAAATTTGAATTTATTATATAATAAAAATTATCTAATTTTTTTAATTTATTAATTATTATATCAATTTCTGATATTTTTTTTATATCATTTAAACATTTTATATAATAATTTTTAAAATTATTATCGTTTTCATTATCATATATTGAAGAATTTTGTAATTTTATTTTCTTTATATTATGAAAAAATGAATATAAATATTTTTTCATTACATTATATTTTTGTAAATTTTCATTTATTTCTTTCATTAAATTTTCAATTTTATTTAATTCAGAAAATGTTAATCCTATTTTTGATAAAAAATAGAATTTATGTTGAGAATGATTATTAAAACATAATTCACAAAAATTTATTTTACAATCAGAACAATAATATTTTATAATTTTAGAATGAATATTACAATTAAATTTAAAATTATCATTTTTATTTTGGAAAAACTTATGATTAAAATATTCATCCCATGAAATTCTTTTATTTTCATCAATAATTAACATTTTTGACAATAAATCATTTAAATCTAAATATTTAGAAAATTTAATTTGATTTGATTTAATTTCATTTAAAATAATTTCATTTTTTTCCCCTTTAAAAGGGTATTTCTTAAATAATAAAAAATATATTATTACTCCTAAACTCCAAATATCACTTTTTTCACTTAAAATTTTCTTTTCTAAATATTCAGGTGATAATGTATATAAAGAATTAAAAGTATAATTTTCATTTTCAAAATAAAAATCAGATAATTTCAAAGAAATTTTTTCTAATTTATCTATTGATAATAAAACATTTGAAAAATTTAAATTTCCTATAATAATATTTTTTTCTTTTATTATTTTTAAAGCATTATTCAATTGGAATAAAATTAATTTTATTTCTTCAATTGATAAATCATTATCTCTTTGATTAATATAATCTTCTAAATTTAATAAACATAAATCCATTATAATATAATAATTTTCATAGTTTTCATATTCTTTAATTATTGTAATAATATTTTCTGAATTTAATTCCTTCATATAATTCATTATTTGACTGAAATTATCTTTAGAAATATTTTCTTTCTTTATTTCTTTAAGAGCATAAAATTTATTTGTTTTTTTATATTTTACTTTATATGTTAATCCTAAAGAACCAGTTCCTAATATTTTTTCTTTGATGAAATCATCCCAAATATTTCCATTGTCCATTAATAATTAAGTAATAACTTTAAATAATAACAAACAAAAAACAAATATAAATATTAAATAAATACATTAATATATGAAAAAGAATATACATAATTTTAAAACAAAATAATATAATTTTATTAAAATATAATATAATATATTTACTATAACTCTATAAGAAATATTTCTGGTGAATTATTAAAATTTATTCCAATTAAATCAGAATTTATTTTGATTATATCACTAATTTCCTTTTCCAATTTAATTGTATTATTTATTAAATTATAATTTTCACTATCATAAATATTTATATTTCCTTTATTATCTCCAAGTAAAAAGATTCCTTTTTCTTTAATCACACAAATTGCCCAACATATATTTTTATTTTCACACTTTTTTATTTCGAAGATTTCTTTTCCATTAAAAGAAATAATTGAAATAAATCCATTTCCATAACCACTTATTATAATTCTATTATCATCAAGTTGTTTTAATCCATTTGTGCTAAAACATTTTTGATAATATAAATAATATAATTTTGAAAAATTATTTAAATCCCAAATATAAGTACCATCTTTTCCAGATGATATTAATATATTTTTTTGTTGTAATAATAATATTGAGAACATTTTATTATTATGTTCAAGAGTTTTCAAATTCTCATATTTCTTTTTATTTTTTTTCCATACTTTAACTGTTTTATCAATAGAACATGAAAATATATCATTATTACTAGAATATATCAATTGTGTAATTATATCTGAATGATTAGTAAAAAAACTATTTTTCTCTTCAAATTTAATTTTATTTTCTAATTTTATATTACGTTCCCATATTTTGATTATATATTTTTTACAACATGTAATAAAAGTATTGTCATTTTTTATACTTACATATTGTATTGAATCATCATGTGCATTTTCTATAATTTGGATTATATTGAAATTTTTATCATATATTTTAATTGATTTATCATCTGAAACAGATATTATGTTACCTGATGGAAAAATTTCAATATTTTGAATTGGCTCTTTATGTAAAATTTTTTTTAAAATTTTTTCACTTATTTTTATTTTGAATTTTGATTTAGTTAATTGATTGTTTAATATTTCATTATTTTTGATATTAATGTTATTTATTTTTTGAAGATTTAATATTCTTTTCTCTAAATTTTTATTCTGTAATTTTAATTTATCAAATTCATCCAAAAATTCACAAATCATTTCCTCAGTCATCTTTTTCTTTGGAATGGCTAATTGAATTTTATTCTCTTTAAATGAAACTCTTATTAAATTTTGATTTTCTTCTTCTATTTTATATAAATTATTTGTAATTATTTCCATTAATTGTGGAAGATTTTCAATATCATTATATAGTTTGAATTTTTCTTTAAAATTTTTAAAAAAATTTTCATCTTCATAAATTTGATAATTTTTTTTAAATTGCAAAATTATTTTATCAAAATTTGATTTTAATTTGATTTCCCATTCATTAAATTGTTTAATTATTATAGGCATATCATAATTAAAAATTGAAATTGATTTCTGATCTTCCATTAAAATACAAATTAAATAATAAAAATTTAATTCAAATTAAATAAAAAAAATAAAAATTTAAATTTTCAAAAAAACATCATTTAACTCAAAAATCTTAATAGCAAAATCAATATCATCAAGTCTTTTTTCAATTTCAGCTCTTTTATTTCTAATTCCAACAGACCTTAAATAATAATCAACAGGAAATAATCTTAATTCATTAGTTAATTCTTCTTTAATAATTTTTAAATTTTCCAAAATTAAAATTCTATCACCTTCCCAAACTTTAAAAGTTCCTTTTGGATAACCTTTTTCTTCTTCAACTAATCTTTCATATTCTCTTTCAATAAACTCTCTTACTCTAAATTCATAAATATATTTTGGAACTTTTCCTTTATTTTTAGGAGGAATTGAAATTTTATTTAAAATATTTTTTATTTCTTCTTGAGTTAAATTATTTTTTCTTTTTTCTTTTAATTTTATTATTTCACATTCTGAAGATAAATTATTTTGATTTTGAGGAGCTAAAAATCTTTTATCTGATTTTAATAAATTTTGTAATTTTTTATTTTCATATATTGTATATCCTGTTTTTTTATATGAAGATTTTGGTCTTTGGTTTTTTTCTTTTTTTTTTAAATCAAAATAAAATGGATTTTTTTTCATATATGTTACTGTCACTGCTGGTGGAATATTTATTAATGTTGAATTTTTTGATAATTGTTTTGAATAAGAATTTTTTAATACTTCATTATTTGATTTTTCTCTTGGGAAAGGAGAGTAATATGTTTTATTTTGTATTATTTTTGTTGCCATTTTTTTTGCTTTTTTGTTTTTTTATAAAATTTTTTTAATTTATTTTTATGAAATTAAATTATGGTAATTTTTTAAATTTTTAAAATGGAAAATAAATTAAACAAAGAAAATAAAAGATGTTGTCAACATTGGTATTTTAAAAAAATTATAGATGATATTTTTGAGTCAAATGATAAAAAAAAATTAGAAGATATTTTAAATGAAATAGCTATTTATTTTGGTAAACCATTTACACAACAACTTATAAATAATATTCCTGTTTGTAAAATGTTTAAATTTTTTTGTGAGGAAATGCCAAATTTTGAAATTTATGCTATTCAATATAGAGGATTTAATTATTTATTTTATGATGAAGATTCTTTATGTTCTTGTAATGAAAGGTTATATAATAATGATAATTATTTTTGTCAACATTTATTTTTTTTTAAGATAATGAAATATTTAAAAATATATTCTACTAATAAAATTTCACTTCAACAAATGAATGAAATTTTTGATTTAAAATATTCGAAATTAATTTCTAATAATACATAATACATTTTATAAATCAAATAATTAAAAAATTTACAAATTTATCATTTTATCTTTTTTTAATAACAAAATAATTAATTTATTTAAGGAATAAACAAGAAATAAAACTTATTAAATTTTTAAACTTTTAATCTCTATAACAAAAAAAAAAAAATTTTTTTTTAAACCATATAGAAAAAAATCCAAATATAAAAAAACTAAATTAAGCCATTTCAGGGATTTTTTGTTGTTCTTGATATCTACTATTAAGAGTACTAGCAGAGCTAATAGTACCACTTGGTATATTCCCAAAATTCCTATCAAACTGTGCACTAGCACTATTAGATAAAATCCTAGAATTATTATTACTAATATTATTACTATAAGTAGGAACAAAATTATTTTGTTGATTAATACTTTGTGAATAACCTAAATTACTATTAATAGTATTTCCATTAGCAACACTCATACTATAATTCAATTTACTTTGAGGAGAAAATATTTGATTTTGATTAGTAAAAACTTGACTTGCACTTTTTTGAATTTCACTCATTCTAGGAGCATTTTTAATATAACATGAATTTTCCCTTACAGGAGGACCACCTGCATAATCAACATACTTTTGTCCATTTTTCTCCATTTGTTCTCTATATTCAGCTTCTGAAGGATAAGCATCATAATTATTATTAAGATAAGCATTATACATTCTATGATTACATCTATTTATATTTTTTTGAACATCTTGAATATTAATATCATAAACATAATTTTTTATATGTGAATATTTAGGATATGCTGAAGGGGGATTTGGATTTATATTACCGAATATATTATTGTATATTACATCATGTTTTGATGGACGGAACATTTCTAATTTTGTTTTATCAGGGATTTGATATGATTTCATTGATGCCATTAATTTTGTATATGCGTCTGTATTATATTTTTTGAGAATGTCCTCGTTTTCTTTTATTAAACGAGCTTTTTCTTGCTCGATTAAATATCTTCTTGCTTCTTCTTGACGCTTTTGCTCTTCTAAATCACGTAATTCTTGCTCTTTTTGTTTTTTATATTGTTCTAATCTTATTTTCCATAATCTTTCTACTTCCATATTAAATTCTATTTCTTTTTGTTTTCTTTTTTCATTCATTAATTTTTCCTGTTTAGCTTCTTCTTCAAATTTAGCAGCTAATTCTTTTTTAAATTCCTCTTCTAATCTCATTTCCTCTTCTTTCCTCTTTTCTTTTTCTTTCATTTGTGCAATAGCACTAGCAAGAACATCTTCTTTCATTTTTTGTCTTTTTAATTTATCTTCTAATTCCTGTAACTTTCTTTTCTTATTTTCCCTTTCAATAGCCAATTCATTCCTAACATTTTCCCAATAATCATTTTCAGCTTCTTGTTTGGCTTTCTCTTTACTTAACCTATCAAAAATCCTATCTCTTTCAGCTTGAAGAGCATCTTTCTTAGCTTGAACTCCAGCATCTCTTTGGGCTTTCATTTCAAGATATCTTCTCAAATTTTCATCTTCAATTCTATCATCTTCTTCTTTCCTTTTCTTCCTAGCTTCCCTATCAGCAATGGAAGCTTCCATATAAGATTTATTAATTGCTTTTTTTCTTTCAAAATCTTCTCTTGCTGCTTTATCTTCAAGATAAGCTTGTCTTAAAGCTTCTTCAGCAGCTAATCTATCTCTTTCATATTCTTTAGCAGCTTCTTGTTTTAAAATTGCTTTTTCTTTCATTTGTTCTTCATTAGCTCTTCTAATATCTAACCAAGCAGCTTGATTACGTGCTGCTTCTTCTTTTCTTTTTTTATTATCTAATTCAGCTTTTTTAAAAGCTTCTTCCTCTTCTTGTGATTCTCTAATTAAATTTTTCATTCTTAATAATTGATTTTGTTCAATTTGACGACAAAGGATTTGATTTCTTTTAGCTTGATTAATTGCTGCTTGAACATCACGGAGTTCATGGTCGTTTTCTAATAGGAGACGACGAGTTAAACTTTGACTACGATATATTGCTTTTTGGTCACTTATGCCTTTACCAAATATTTGTTGAAGGTCGTCTACGTCTACATTTGTTAGTGATTTTAATGTTAAGGGATTTAAACCATAGGTTTCGGTTTTTGGATATGTTGGGTAGTAGTTTGGAGGAGGGATTGAATAATTTGGGGAATAACGGTTTACTGTTGTTGTAGTTGTTGTTGTTGTTATTATTTGGTTTGATGACATTTATTTTGTTTTTTTTTTTTAATTTTGTAACTTGTTGTTTTTTTTTTTTATTTTTTTTTTTTTGGTTTATTAATTATAATTGTTTTATTTTTATTATAAAATATATTTTATTTGAAATTTGTGTTTTATTTTGTTTTTTTAAATTGATTTTTTCCCTATAATCAAAAAATTAAAAAATATAAATTGAGAATAAAAATTCATTTTTAAATGTAAATTTACTACTTTTTTCTCATATCAAAATACATTATTTTAATAAAAAAAATTATAATATTATAAAATTAATAATACATCTATTAAAAATATTATTATAAACAATAGTGAAAAAAAAAATTAATTAGGAGGAATTATTTTAGAGGGAAAAAAAAACAAAAATGTCAGAAAATAACAAAGTCACATTAAATTCAAATAATTTAAATGAAAAAAAATTTTATACAGAAGAAAACAAGAAAATAAAAAATGATTCATTCAGACAATCATTAAATGAAAATAATATTCAAACTTCATCTTCATCAAATGAAGAAGAAAATAATAAAACAATTGAAAATTTTAATAATGGAAGATGGAGTGAAGAAGAACATAAAAAATTTTTAGAAGGAATTTTAGAATATGGAAATGAATGGAAAAAAGTTCAAAAAATTATTAAAACTCGTTCAAGTACTCAAGCACGTTCTCATGCTCAGAAATTTTTTTTAAAAATTAAAAAAAATTTAAATGAATTAAATTCAAAGAATAATTTAAATATTGATTTTAATGATACTATTAAATATGTTATTGCTACTTTAAGTAATGATAAAAATAAAGAAATTGTTTTAAATGAAAAACAAAGAGAAAAATTATTAAAGATTATTTATTATAAATATAATAATGATAATGATAATTTAAATGATGATGATTTAAAAATTAAAATTGAAGAAAATAAAAATAATTTAAATGTTATTTGTAAAAAAAGAAAAAGAGGAAAAAATGTTAATTCCAAAATTTTTAATATTTCTAAAACTTCTTCTCATAAAAATTCTTTTGAAAGTAATTGTAATTCTTTTATTGAACATAAAAATTTGGATTTAGATTATGAAAAAAATGATGATGAAATAAAAAGTTTTATTTTTGAAAAAAATAATTATCATGAAGATAAAAATATTGAAGAAAAAAATTTTGATGTTAAAAATCCTTTTAATTTAGAATTTAAAATATTTAAAGAAGAAGAAGAAAATGATTTAAATAATAATATTTTTAAATTTGGAATAAATGATAAAGAACAAAATATGAATTGTTGTGAATATAATGGAATGGATTATTTAAATTTTAATTGTGATAATTGTTGTTGTGATTTTGAGATTTCAGATAATAAAAATATTTCTCAAAATTATTTTTTGATAAAACCTTGATATAGAAAATAGTTGTAAATGTTTAAAATATAATTAATTAAATAAAATGATTTATACAATTGTTTTTTTATTTTTTGACAATTCTATTTTTTATTTATTTTATTACTACATTGTTTAAACTTTTAATTAACTTTTTTTTAACTTTATTATAGTATTAAATATTTTTTCTTTTAATATAATATCAAAAAATTATTTAAAAATACTATTCATTCAAACATAATTAAAAAAAATTTTAATAAACATATTGAAAAAATTTTAATTTAAAAAAATTTTTAACAAAAATAACTATTTTAATATAAAAATAAATAATATTATATAATTAATTTAAAATATATTTTGAATAAAAAAATTTATTATAAAAAACAAAAAAATAAATGGCAATAGTATTTGAACAAGAAAGAGAGTTAGATTTAAATCAAGGAAAAGAAATAAATGAATTAGGTCCAGGACAATATTTACCTATAACAATCCCTAAAAAAATAACTCAAAACTCAGCACCATTTTTATCTTCATCAAAAAAGACAAAAAAAAAAGAAGAAATAACTCCAGGTCCAGGTGAATATTATCATGATTTATCAAAAGAAAAATTTGAAAAAATAAAAGAAAATGCAATAATTGAAATTTATGAAAAAAAAAAATTAATTGATATTCAAAATAAAATAATATCTCAAGATGATCCATTAACAATAAGTCAATTACAAGCAACAATTAAATTAAAAAAAAATTTTGAAAAATATGGTTTTTTAACAAAAGAAAAAAGATGGAAAGAAAAAGAACAAAATAATTTTTTAGGTCCTGGTTCTTTTTTTGATGAAAAGAGTATAAAATCAAAAAAAGAAATTCAAAATATAATAAAAAAAACAAAAAATAAAATTATTAAAAATAAACAATTTCAAAATCGAATTGATAAAATTGATTCAATACCAGGAAAATATAATTTTGGATATGATATAGGAAAAAATGGAGAATTAATAAAAAAAGAAAATCCTAATAAATATAAAATTTTCTCAGGAGAAAAAGGAAATTCTGTAGGACCTGGGAATTATGATATTGAATTACCTGAACAATGGAAAAAAACAGGAACAAATTGGTCTAAAAGTAAATTAAATAGATCTTATGATAATAAAAAAAAAATTCATAAAATAAATGAAAATATTAATAGTGTTAATTGTAATATGGGAAATTTTAGAGATAAAAAAAATGATAATTTATTTTCTGATAATAATATTATAGGAAATGTTAATTTTTTTAATATTAGTATTTATAGAACTTATGCTTTAAATCAACTTCTTTCAAAAGAAAAATCATTGAATAAATTATTTCCTAAAAATAATGATAAAAATTTGTCATATATTCCTAAATCAAATTCACCTGGTCCAGGTTATTATTATAATGATAATTTATTTACTTTATTAAATAATTTACCTAAAAAAAAAAAATTAAAAGATACTTTTTTTGGTTCTAAATCAGAACGATTTGGAAATGGAATAAATTCATATAAATCAAGTAGTAATATTAATTTAGGTCCAGGACAATATTTTTTAAATAAACACAGTGATGCATTTAAAAAAAGACATTTAAAAAAATTTTTATTATCACATTCAATTCCTTTTATGTCACTTACAGAAAGATTTCATTTTTCCCAATCATCAACAAACATAAATTCAAAAGATAACAATTTAAGTATACTAAAAGTAAAAAATCAAAAAGAAAATAAAATAATTCAAAAAAATAATTCATTTGACTCAATAACTCAATCAAATTCATCAAAAATAAATAATCAAAATAAACAAATATTAATGCATGGTACATTATATAGTAAAGAACCAAGATTTAAAGATAATGAAAATAAATTAAAAGAAAGTAGTTTAAATCCAGGTCCAGGTTCATATATTAATCCTTTTTCAAATACAGGAATATCAAATACAATTAATTATAATGGAAGATTTGTAGATATTAGAACAGGAAAAAATTTAATTTTAAATAATAAAAGACCAAAAAGTTCAAATAATAAATATGATTATTTTATTGAAAAAAATTCAAAATTTATTCCTTCTGTTGGAAAATATAATCCAGGAATTAATTTAACTATTGAATATAAAAATATTAAAAAAATGAAAGAAGGGAGAATTGATATTGGTTTTAATTCAAGTGTACCTTGTGATAGAGATGAATTATATTCTTTTCAAAAAAATGATAATTTAGGACCTGGAAAATATTTTGTTAATGATAATGGGATTAAAAATAAAAATTATGGAAATGCTGCTTTTGGAAGTTCTAGTGAAAGAGGTTTAATTGAAGATGATGTAAAATTATTTAAAAATAATTCTATGAATGATTTAGGTCCTGAGAATTATAATTATAATGATAATTATTCATGGGTGAAAAAATCTTTTAATGTAAAGTATATTTAATTTTTTTTTTTGTTATTTTATTGTTTTTTTTATTATTGTATAATTAATTGATTATATTTTTAGTTTTTTTAATTAATTTTTTTATCCTAAATTTTTTTTGTTTTTAAAATATTTTCATTTTTATTTTTGAATATATTTTAATAACTTCTCATTTATTATAAAAAATATTATTACTTTCTTCAAATCTTTTAACAGAATAAAAAATTCTTTTTAAAATACAATGTTCAGTAGATAATATTTTATTGTTAAAAATATTATGATAATGACAACCACATTCACAATCTTCTTTAGCAACCATATAAGCAATCATAAAAACCATTTTAATATTCATAAAATGAAAAGTACTTTTAGCAACATTATTTTGTTTATTTAAAGGATCAACAATAATTAATTCATTAGTATTATTAAAAGGAAATTCAATTTCATTATCATCTTCTTGAATAGGGCCAATTGGATAAGAAATAATAATAAATTTATTATAATCAAAAAATATTCCATAATGACCTAAAACATTTAAAAATGTTTCTCCTAAAATATTTGGTGAATTATTATCATATTTTTTACTATCAATTTGACTTTGAATAAATGAAACTACCATTAAAATTAAACCATATGAACTTAATCCTCCTGTATAAGGATTATTCAAATTAGAATTATTTAATAAAGTTTTCAAAGCTAAAATAATCGGTTTTAACACAATATAATTATCTAAATATGATTTTATTAATTCAACTGTTTTTAAACCAAAATGACTATCATTTTGAATAGAAATATCAATATGAAAATTAAATTTATCATTTGATACTAATTTAATAATTGGAACATTTGTATTTTCAATAAATAAATGTGATTTAACCCAATTTTTTGTTGTTAATTTAATATATAATTTACTTAAAAAAAATTCTTCATAATGACCTTGAGAATATGAAATTACAGTATCAATATCACTCCAAGGAAGACATAATCCAGTACAATATGAACCATATAAATTAACTTTGTAATTTGGATTTATTTCATTTACACAATTTTGAAGTTCTGTTAAAATTTCTGTTATTATTGGTTTTTTATGTGATATTATTTCTTCTATATATAATTGATAATCTGTTAAATCTTTTTGTAATGATTCTATTACATATTTTTCTGAATATGGAACATTTGAAAATTTTAATTTTAGGTAATTTGATTCTAAATTTTTTTCTTTTTTTGGATTATTTATATAGGAATTTATTTCGCTTATTGATGAATTCAATTCATTTATTTTAATTTTTTGAGAATCTACATTTTTTTTTTCTGATAATAATTCTTTTTCAATTTTTGATATTTTTTGATTTATTTGATTTGTTTCTTTTTTATTATTATCAATAGAATTTTGGAAATTTTTTATTGTTGTGTTTTTTTCTTCAAGTAATTTATTTATTTTTGTAATTTCATCTAAAATTTCTTCATGATTTTGATTTATATTTATATATAAGTTATTATTATTATCATCTGATAATGAAAGATATGTAGGGAAACTTTGATTTTGAAATTCTATTGGAATTGTTACTTGATTTTGTTGTTCTTTTTTGTTATTTGAATGATATATTCTTGGTTTTTCCTCAATTGTATTCATTATCAGGAATTTAAAAATTTAAATTAAATAATTTTTGGAGAAAAAGATTATATTATTCTAATTTTTTAATATACTATTTCAATGTGATGAAATGATTATAATAAAAAAAAATATGGGACAAATAATAAATAATCATAATGGATAAAAATTTATAAGTCATTAAATTATCAAAAAAAAATAAAATTATCAAAAAATATATTCAAAATATAGTTTTTTTATTTTATCATAAATAAAATGTATTTCAATAAATGATAAAACTCCTATTGATTATTACATTTAAAAAAATGATAAAAATTAAATTCAGTGAATAAATATTATATTGGGTATTAATTATTTATCATGATTAAATTCAATATTAATATTAATATATAATATTTATAATTTTATCAAAAATTTTTTATTTTTTAAATATAATAAAATATTATCCCTAATTTTGTATCATTTCAATTTATTTATTCCTTATTATTATTAAAATATAAAATATTAATTACAATAAAAACTTTTGAATTAAAACAAAATAAAAAAATAAAAAATAAAATATATATAAAACTACAAAAATTAAATAGTATAAAAAATTTAAATATCTTTCCCACTTTTAGGTTTTTGATTAAAAGGCATTCCCATTCCTCCATTTTTAATAGAAGAATCATACATATTGGTAAAAATCCCAGTAAACTTTTTAAATCTATTAGAATTATCTTTAAACAACTTAGAATAATCTTCATTAAAATTAGTATTAAAAGTCATAGTTAAATCATTATATTCAACAAGTCCTTTTTTTCTATTATGAATATTAGGATTAGTAATTTTCCCACTACTAATATTAATATTATTAACAGGAATAAAATTAATAATATTATATTGTTCATTAGAGACATTATTCATAGTTTCATAACCACTTTTAGCAGCCCAACCTTTTTTAGTTTCAGTTTGAATAGAAAAATCTCCTTTCATTTTTAAAAAACTTTTATCTTCTTCAACTTTATTAATTTTTGGTACTTTAATAGCAATATGATCAGTTTTTAAAGAAAAAGCTCTATAACCTTCAATATTTTTATTATTATAAAAAGGTGGAAAATAATATCTTGTAAATTGTTGTTTTTTAGGTAATGTTTCATAAGAATTAATTCTAGCAATTGTTCCCAATGCCCATTTTTTATTTGGAACTTGAGTTTTAAAATTTGAAGGATGTTTTATATCGAAAGGTATATATAAATTTCTTTTTTTTATTTGTTTAATAATGTCTTTTGAGTAAAAGTTTTTTAAAATATTATCTGGATTTATTCCTGTATTTGCTTTCATTATTGGAGGAAAACGACGGTATTCTAATACTGGATGATGGGTTGGGTATATTTGAGTTGATTCTAATGATGGAAGATTTTTTGGACGGAAGAAATTTGTTGAGGTTTTTGAATATGTTTTTGACATGTTTATGTTATATTTTTTTTTTAATTTTTTTATGTTTTTTTATTATTTAATTTTTTTATTATTTAAGTTTTTGAAATTATTGAAATTTAAATTTAAATATTATGAATGTTGATTTAGATGAAAATGAAATGTCTAATTCGAATTTATTATATGAAAATATTCCTCCTTTTAAAGAAGAAACTAATTTTGTGGAATTAATGATTAAAATTAAAAAATTATTAAGAGAAACTAAAGAACATGAATGGATAGAACATGTTCAAGCAATAAATTATCTTAGGAGACTAAGAAAATATCAAAAAGAAATTTTTGATAGAGTAATGTATGATTTAAATATCTTTGAAATAATTTTATCATATTTAAATTCAGTAAGAACCACTTTAAGTAAAGTTACTTTGGTTTTTATAAAAGAACTTTTTTCAGAATATGAATTTGAATATAATAATAATGATGAACAAATTGAATTAGTTAAATTTATTCAATTTATTACTCCTAAATTAATTTTAAAAGCAAATTCTGAAAAATCTTTTTTAAAAGAAGAAGCAATAAATTGTTTAAAAAATTTAAGTAAAAATATGACATATGGTGATACTTTAATTACTCTTATAAAAAGTTGTGTTGAAAATAATGGAAATAGTATTTGTGAATTGTCTTTTAATTTCATTCAAGATCTTTTAACAAATTTTGATATTAATTATTTAATTTATTTCGATTATTGGAATGAGTTTTTTGAAATTTTGATTAAAATACTTAAAATGAAAAAGGAACCTTATATTAAGAAATCTATTTTATTAATAAAATCTTTAGAAAGTTTAATTGGAAAAGAAAATTTTGAAAAAATTATGGATAATAATTGTAATAAGGAGGAAAAAGAATTTATTTCAAAATCCATTAATAATTCTTTTTCAAAATCATTGAAATTGAAAAAAGAAAAAACAAATGAGAATAAAATTAGTAATTTAATCAAAGAACAAAGAAATCAAATTAAAAAACAATCATCTCAAGAAGTGGAAATAAAAATTCTTGTTCCAAAAAAATTAAATAATGAAAATTTAAATGATAATTAATTTTAATTGATAAAATTTATTATTATAATAATTTAAATTTTTGAACGTTCAATTTTATTTAAATAAAATAGTTTATGAAAAAAATAATTATAATATTTTATTAAATTATTCTCAATGAATAAAACAACATTTATAAACCATAATTTGATTAAATGATGATAAATAGTTTAAGAAAATAATTTAATTATCATATTCTATACCAGTTTTTAATTTACAATAATTTAAACATATTTCGACTTTTTCTTTTAATTTTTGATTTTTAACTCCGTTTAAAATTGATTCAAATCTTTTTAATGCATCACATCCATTTTTATATAAAAAATATTTTCTAACAGTAAGTTTAAATATTAAATAATAATATAAATAATTTAAAGAGTCAGAATTAATTAAATAATATTTTTTGAATAAATATATATTTTCAAAATAATTGATAATTTTTTTAATTACATAAAATTGTTCATCATTATATGATACTTTTTCTTTAATTAATATATCCCATATATCATGAATAAAAATCAAAATTTTTAATTGAAGAATTGGGATATCAAAAATTTTATTAATAATTCCTATTGTATACATATTATTTTTTAATATCAATAAAAAATTTGATAAATATGACCTTTTTATTTTAAATTTATTTAAATGTATTAAATCTGATATAATTATAAATGTTGAAACAATAGTTTCCATTGGATATGATAAATGATTACACATATATAATAACATAAATAATAATTTATTTAAAAATTCAACATCATTATCATAACATTTTGTTAAACATAAATATTCTTTATCATTTAAATATATTATAATATTTTTTTTGATTTTCAAAATTATATTCCTATTTTTTTCTTCATTTAAAGAAAATAATATGGATTCCTTATTAAAAGAAATTGATTTAAAAAAAATTACCATAAATTCATTATATCTTTCTTTTACTTCTTCAAATTCCACATTTGTTTTTTTAAATTGAAAATTTAAATTTTTTAATTTTTCTTTATCAAATAATTCATAAGCTAAAGTATAATTTAAAAATTTATTTAATAATGATTTTCTTTTTACAAATATTATATGATGTTTCATAATATAAGATAAAATTAGAATATTTTTTATATCAAAAATACCATTAAACATATCTCTTTCAATTATATCTATTATATAATGACGTTGAATAGGATTAATTATTTGTTTGAATAAAGTATTTTTGTTTTTATTTGGATAAAGGATAATTTTATCTAATTCATTTTTTATACTATTAAATATAATAACTGAAAGCCATTCAGCAATAATATAATTAAAAACTTTATTATTTATATTTACTTCATCATCATATTCTCTAATATATGTATCTATATCTAATGTACTAATATAATTTTTTCCAGAAATTTTACTTAAATATACCATCAAATAATTATATGTAATTTTATCTAATATGTTGACTAATTTTGTTTTAATATATATAAATATTGACTCATCTATATTTTGTTCAGTTTGAAAAAAATGAATTGCAGTATATATACAATTTAAAAATTTTTCATTTTCAATTTCTGTTGATTTATTTTCTATAAATACCAATTTTTTATTTTCTAATTTTACATCTAAAATATATGGTTTTCTAATACTTTGCCGAAAAACATTTAATGAATCATTAGGAAAAACAGTACTTATGTTAAATGGAACTATATAATTTATACTATCATATACAGGTTCACAATTTGGTTCACATAACAAAGGATTTATTTTTCGAATCATTTAAAGTATTAAATTATTTTATAGATTTATTTAAAATAGTTTTATTATATAATAAAATATTTTAATATTAAATTTTAATTAATTATTAAGTTTCAAAATATTTAATATAATAATGATACTATTTTTTATATATTATATTGCCTTTTCAAAATATTTTTGAATTTGTATTATTTATTATATGAATAAAAAGATTTATAATAATATATAATTATAATATCAAACAATAATAATAAAATATATTAATTATTATATTTATTATATAATTAAACAAATGAATATTTCATTTATCATCTATTTATTTTTTTTACATTTAATATCAAAATCAAATGAACAACAAGAAATCACAAAAATTGAAATAAATAAAACAATAAACAATAAATTATCTAAAAACAAATTTGCATATTATTCTCTAGAAATAATAAATGAAACTGCACATGAAGAAGATTATTTAATAATAACATTAGAACATAATTCAAATGAAATTTTTTCAGATCCAAATATGTATATATCAGACACAGAAAAATATCCTTCATCCGAAAATTTTAATTGGTCATCAACAAAATATGGAAATGATATAATTACAATACATAATAGATATATTAAAAAAGGAAAAATATTTTACATATCAGTAACATGTGATAATAAATGTATTTATTCTTTAATAACAAAATTTAATCATATTATTTCAATAACTCCTCAAAAAATATATTCTTTTAAGATACTTAAAGGAGATTCAATGTTATTTAATTTCAGAACAAGATTAATAGATTATGAACATTTATCATTTCAATTTTTATCACAAGATTTATCACCTTATAAAATATTTATATCAAATTATGGTCAACCATCATCATCAAATACTTTTAAACTTCGTCCTGCTTGGATAAATGGTTATATTTTTGATATAAGAAGAAATGATACAAATTCTTATTGTAAAAATTGTGAATTTACAATTTTAATTCAAGCACCAAATTATGATGCTATTATTAGATTGTTAATATCTTATATGGATACAGATATTTTGATTAAAAATAATATTCAAATTTTTGATTCTGTTATGGATAAATATGTTAAATGTTATAAATCACCTATGAATGGATTTAATGATGAATTGGATTCTTTTATTCTTTCTATTACATTATTTACTGGAAGTTTATTTTTGAGAGAATATGGTTTTATTGAAAATAATGAGAAAATATATGAAAATTTAAATGATGATAATAGTCATCATATTATAACAGAAAAATTAATTGTTATTCCAAAAGAAAAGATAATTAAATATAAAGAAGAAAAAAAAGAATTATCAGATTATAATAATTCCTTTTTCCATTATTGTGTGGCTGTTGATAATGAAAGTAATGATGCATCATATTTAATCGGAGGTTATTTTGCAAGTAATACTCAACAATATCAAAAATTAAATATGTTAATGATTGGAAAAAGTGTAAAAGGTTATTTACCAAATAAACAAGTAACTAAATATAAAATATTAGATTTATCAAGTGATTCTGATATTTCTTTAAATTTAGATATAAGAGTTGGAAATCCAATTTTATATGCATATTTTAATGAAAATTCTATAAAAAATAATCCAATTCTAAATATAGATTATATCAATTCTTTTATAAAAGAAAATAAAATTCTTTATAGTACAAAAACTTTTAATGGTGCTTCAATAAGAATTTTAAATAAAGATAACATATGTCATAAAGAAAAAAAAGGAATAGAAACTGAAGTAGAAAAATTAAAATGTGCAATTTATGCAATAGTATATTGTGATAATGAAAAAGAAATAGCATGTCAATATAGAATTACTGCAATAAATAGAAAAAGTTCATCGTATATAATTCCTAAAACATTATATTATGGTTCTCTTATGAAAGAAGAAAAAGATACATATAATTTTGGAATTTATGATTCAAATATTGAAAGTGTTACTATTGTTTTAAATACTTTAACTGGTAGTACTTATTTAAATATTTCTGTTTATTCTAGTAATAAAAAGGAAATTATTAAATACTCTAAAAAAAGTGAAATTTTTGAACCTTTGAGTTTAACGCTTAGTGATAAAGAGTTAAAATCGGATGAAGGGATTCAAAATAATTTTGATATTAGTATAATTTCATCTATTTATTCTACTTATTCTCTTTATTATTATACAACAAATAAAAAATTGAAGAAAAAAGATTATCAAATTAAGGAAATTGATTTATTAAGAGAAAAAACTGGATTTATTATGGATATTATTTCCAAACAACAATTTTTTATTGTTTATATGTTCGAAATTAATGAAATTCATATAAATAATAAGGAAGATTTAATTATTTCTTTATCAAAAACCAGTAGTGAAGATTTCTATTTATATTTATTTGATAAATTTAGTGAATTTAAATATGAAATAAATAAAGAAACAAAAATAATTATTGTAAAAGAATATAAAGCTATAAATGATTATAATAATATGATTGTGATTGAAAATTCAAATGAATTATTTAGAGTTGGTAAATATTATTTATTTGCTGTTAGGAAATTTTATCCTGAAAAAATAGAAACTAATATTACTCAATATGATACTATTTTTATAAGAGTTTCAATGAAAAGCTCTCAATTAATTTTATTTGAATCTTTAATTCATACAGAGGTTTTTTATCAAAATTATAATTATCAAAGATATTTATATAAACATATATTAGAATATCCATTTTCTTTAGTAATAAATTTATATTATGGAAAAATTGATATATATATTGATTTTGAGGAAATATCAAAAGAAAGAATAAACTATATTCAAAACGAAAAATTTTATTTAAAACATTTTAATATTGAAAAATATGATTATATAAAAATATCATATGAAACACTAAAAGAACATTGTAAAGAAAATTGCATAATAAATATATTGATTAAAAAAGGAGGAATTCTAAACGCAAAATATGATATAATAGCATATAGTAAATCAGATACTCCAATATTATTAAATCAAGGGAAATTAATAAGAAATGAATTACATATTGAAGAAGAACACAATTATATAATTAAAGATTTACCAAGAGAAAATGATGGTAAAGTAATGATTAAATTTCAAAGAGGAGAAGGAAAAACTTTCATGACATACTATTGTAAAAATGAAGAAAATGAATCAATTAAAAATGAATATCCAATATGGTATGCAGAAAATTCCTATTATGGGCAATTTTTGAAAATTCCATCAATAGATTCTTTAAAAGATAAATATAATAATTGTTTTTATAAAATAAATATTATTGGAATTGAAACATCATTTTTTAAAGAAATAAAATATACAATTATATATAATTATCATGCTGATGAAATTATATTAAACAACCCAATAAAATCACATGTAAAACAAGGAGAAATACAATATTTTATATTTTCAATTAATCAAGAAGATAAACATTTATATGTTTCTTTATTTTGTTCAGATGGTGATGCTGATTTATATATGAAATATGGTAAAGATTTACCAACTTTACAAGATTATAATTGGTATTCTTCAAATTCTCAATTTGATTATATTTCAATTGATAAAAATGAAAATTATTTTATTTCAAAAGGTTTAAGTGATATTGGTGGTATTTATACTATTATGGTTTATGGTTATACTGAAAGTTTTTTTTCAATTTTTGTAACCACTCATCCTAAAAAAATTATTACTTTAAAAAGTAATCAACCTTCAATTTGCAAAAGTAAAGGAAAAAATTTGATTGATTGTTATTTTAGATTTAATGATTTAGTTAATTCAAATGAAATTAATGATATTGATATTATTTTTAATACTAATTTTATTTATGGTTTTGGAGATATTTATGTTAATTTAGTTGATAATTCTGAAGATGATATTATTGATAAATTTCCTTCAAAATATCAATCTGATTTTTCAAATACTGAAAGAAATAAAATGAATTTTTTAAAGATTCATATTGACAAAAATAATAAAAAATTAAAAATGAATTCTATTTTATTAATTGGAGTTAATTGTATAGAAGAATGCTTTTTTGAAATAAATACTGCAATTTTGGAAAAAAATAGGAAATATTATTATTTAGACCAAAATAGGCAAAATTTATTTTATTTTGAAGAAAACAAAGAACCATATATATTAATTTTTTATTTAACAAAAGATATAAATTTAAATTATGAATTATTATCATATACAGGAGAAGCAGAAATTTTAATATATCAAAATATTACAACATTTAATAAAACATCAAAAAAATTTGAACATGAATATATTCATATTGCATCAACTAAATTAACAAAAAAAGACTCATATTTAAATTCCATTTATAATAATAAAAATAATATAAATCAAAACATATATTTTAAAATAACTCCAAAATCAAATATAGGATTTTACATTCAATTAAATTACGAATCTCAATGGACAAGAATACAAATAGGGAAAGAAATAACATATCTAATAACAAAAAATCAATTTAACGGTTATTTTGATTTATTTAAAGAATATAATTCAGTAATTATATCAATTAAATGTAATGATGAAGATGCAAGGGCTTCAATTTATGCAACATTAAATATATATCAGAGAAATATAGGAAATACAGATGGTAAAAATAATCCATTTAATTTTTTAATTCCTAATCCTGAAAATGCTTTTTATAAAGGAGAAACTGATCCAATTTCAAATACTGTTAGTATAAGAATTAAAGGAATTAAAAATGAAAAAATTGGTAATGATAGAGAAGTTAGAGTTTTATTTAGTGTTTATATTAATTCTAATGAAACTGAGAATTCTATTTCTGTTATTATTTCACCTAATGTAAATTTTTATAAAAGAATTGAAATTTCTCCTTTAAATATTTATTATTCTTTTGAAAATATTACAGAAAATGAAAAATCAATTTATCAATTGAAAAAAATAAAAAAGAATGATAATATTTTTGTTATTGAGTTATCTGCTTGTTCAGGATATATTCAAGCTTCAATCACAGATAAATTGAACTATTATTTTAATGATGGAGAAGAAAATGAAATTAAACAAATTCAAATTGTAGATTCAAAAAAATATATTATTTTATCATATAATATGACTGCTGAAAATTATTATCTTCATGTTAAAGGAGATAATAAAAGAAAAGATTTAGAATGCAAAATTGCTAATAAAAAATGTGAAACAGAAGTAAATTATATGGTATATTATTTTACAACAAATAATAAAAATTTCTATAAAACAAATAACAAAATATATTTAAAATCATCAAAAAATGGAATAGGAAAAATAAAATTAGAAATGATGAATCTAAACAAAAAAGATATTTATGGTAGAGTATATCAAATAAATAATATAAATTATAAATTATTTATTTCCACTTCACCCTATGATTTTACTAAAATGAATTCTTTATGTTATTTATCAAAAATGTCATCATTACCAAAAAGTGTTAATCATACTAAAAAAAATAATGAAATTTATATTAATGGACTTGAAACTGGAGAAGTATATTATATTAATGTTTTAATTGAAAATCCTGAAACTGGAGAATTATTAATTTTTAATCCTATTGTAGTTGAAGTAGATTCTTATAATATATTATTAATTGGGATTACTATTTTAATTATTGTAATTTTATTAATTGGATTAATTTATTATCAAAGAAAATATTTTATGGCAGAAAAGATTATCCAATATGAAAGAGCAGATATAATGAATATGGTAAGAATTCCACAAGTTGAAAATATTACTGAAATGGCTAATATTATTAAGAATAAAGAAATTGAAAAAGAAAAAGAGAAATATAGTAAGTTAACTGATAATGAAAATAAAATATAAAATAAGTTTTTTTTATAATTTTTTTTTTTAATATTTATATATTTTTAAATAAATTAATTATAAAAAATAAGTAAATATTTAATATGTATCTCCCCAGTAAAAAAAAAGATGATTTTTTACTTAAATTAAATAATACAAATGAAATTGAAGAAGAAATAAATAAAATATACATTGATGAATATAATGAGAATTTTGAAGAAATTTTATTAAAAAAAGACAGTGATTTTATGAGATATATTAGAGAAAGTGTGAAAATTTCTCTAGAAGAAAAATATCCAATAGAAGCATTTGATAATGAGATTTTTCAAAAAATTATAAAAACAACAGAAAAAAATATATATTTAAGAAATTATCTAATTGATAAAGAAAATTTAATAAATACTTTAAAAGTAAAAAATAAAGGATATATAGAAAACGGTCAATTATTTTTCTCATTGAAACATTGCAAATTCCAAAATGATATTCCAATACATGATTGTAATGAAAATAATAATTTCATTAAAGTAAATGAACCAAATTCAAATAAAATAGATTCCTTAATATGCACAAATTGTCTTAAATGTTATAAAATCAATTTTATAAAATTATATTGTGATTTTTGTCAAATAAATTTCTATTCAAAATTAATAGAAAATGAAAATAAAAATGATTCAAATCTCCAACCAGCAACATGGGAAAAATATCATTGTCATTTAATTATAAATGAACAAATGGGTTGTATAAAATGTAAAAAAGCTAATTTATATTTAGATATAAAAGCAAATAAATTAATATGTAAAAAATGTGGATTTAATAGTGAACCAAGTTCAATTATTTGGGTTTGTGTTAAATGTAATCAAGATTTTTATTCAAATGTTAAAATATATAATGAATATAATTTTAAAAGTCTTTCTTTAACTATTAAAAAAGCTTTAATTGATAAAATTTCTGCAGTTCCTAAAAATATTCCTTGCGGACATAATCCAAATTTAATTCATCATAAAAATGATTGTCCTGGTAAATTATATTTAACAAATTTTAATGGGAGAAAATTAATTATTTGTAGTAAATGTAAAGGATTTGTAAAGTATAAAAAATTTATTTTTGAATGTGATGAATGTCATTTGAGATTTAGAAATGAAATAACTGAAAATGATATTTTAATAGATGAAGAAATTAAAAAAAATAAAAAGGAAAAAGAAAAAAAAATAATTGATGAATTTTATAAAAATATTATTAAGAAAGATTATGATTTTAATAATGAAGAAATTTCTACAAATGATATTACAAATAATACTGATAATAATACTAAAGATTCTTTTTCACTTAATAGTAATTCAAAAAAAACTAAAACTCTTTTTTCTTCTATAAAAGAAAATGAAGATTTTTTGGAATATGATATTAAAGAAGAAAATGATAATGATAATAAAAATAAAAAAGATAATATAAATATTGGAAAACAAGAAGAAAAAAATTTTTTAAAAGATGAACAGTATGAATCAAAAAAAAAAGCAATAAAATCTTATATTAATGAAAAAGAAAAAAATATAATTCCATTATTTAATTTTGATGATTATGAAATAATTTCACAAATAGGAGAAAGTAAAAAAAGTAAAATTTATTGTGTAAGAAAAACTAATGAGAATTTATTTTTCACAATGAAGAAAAAGTTTATTAAATCAAATAAAGATTTAATAAATTATTTAAATTTATATAATTTACAATATAGTTTTTCAAAAGAAAAAAATATAACGGAAATTTTAGGTATTAATTATAATGATGAAGAAATTAGTATTTTAACAGAAACTGGAATTAATTCCTGGGGAAGTGAAATAATAACAAATAAAAAAATTAATAAATTCTATTCTGAAAAAGAATTAATAAATATAATTTATCAAATTAGTATTCCATTACAAAAATTAGAAAAAAATAAATTATCACATTTTTGTATAAATCCTAATAATATTACAGTATTTAGAAATAATATTTATAAAATTTCTGATTTTGAACATTTAACAAATATATCATCAAAAAAAATTGTTCAAAATGATAATAAATTTATTAGTCCTAATTTATATAAATTATATCATTCAAAAAATACAAATGGAAATATAGATTTAATAAAAAATGATGTTTATTCACTTGCTTTATGTTGTTTGTTTTGTTTAAGTAAAAATAATGAAATAAATAGTTTATATTCAGATTTTATAAATATAGATAAAATTAATATTGTAGAACAGAATATAAAAAAATATATAAATAATGTTACAAAAATAAAAAAAAATGATAATTTTTATTCTGATAAATTTGTTAATTTAATTTGCAATATGATGCATATTGATGAAATTACAAGATTTAATTTTAGTAATATTATTAATTATATACACAAAGAATATAAATTAGAGAATTATTGAAATTAATTTTTTCTCAAGATAATATTTATTTATAATATTTATGTAACTATATTTATTTATCTCATAGTTTTGTTTTCTCTAGAGTTAAATTATATATACTTTAACTTTAATTTTTTAAGTAAAATTTGAAATTTTTAAAATTAAATATCTAAATTAAATAATTTAAACAGAACTTAAAAAATAAAAAAAAATAAAAATTATAAAAAATTTTTTTAAATTTACTTTTTTATTAAATATCATTTAAATAATAATATCCTCAAATATACCCATTCAAAGTAGACCAAATCGTAATCGCATCAGTAAGAGTAGGATAAAATTCATTAGTAAACTCTTTAACAGTATTAACATATCTAACAGTATTTCTAGCAATTAATTTTTTTAATTCTTCCATATTCATTTTATTAGCATAACCTAATTGCTTATGAATACCTTCTAAAGCTTGAGTTTCTTTGGTACACATAATAGTAAAAGCATAAGTTTTATCTCTCATTAATAAATCCCTATTAACTCTATTAAAGTCATCTATAATTTCCCATTTAGTAATATCCATTAATTGCCATAATTTTTCTTTTCTTGCATCTAATTTTGTTTTATCTGCTGTATATTTTACTTTCAATACATCTCTACTTTTAATTAACTCACAATATGATTCTGATTCCATTCTTTGATATTTGAAAAAATCTTTTATTTTAGATTTTATTATTTCATTTTGATTAAATATATTTCTTTTCCAATTTTTAAAAAAAATTGCTAGTGTTTCATATGTTTTTGTAATTTCTTCTTTCATTAAAACTCTTGCATTAAGTAAATGAAGAGTATCAAAATCTCTTTTTGCTTCTTCAAGTGCAATACAAGCATTATTTAAACTATTATAAAAATTTTTCATATTATAATTCAATCTATCAAATAATTGATTTTGAATTTTATAATAATTCATTATATTAACATAATATTTTTCATTTTGTTCATTATCAACAATAAATAAACTCCCAGTTAAAGTTCTAACATCTTCAACATAATTTGAAGGTTGATAAGAAGTTAATTCTTTCATTTTTTGTTCAAATTGACTTCTATCAACAAAAGACAAAAAAGCAACTAAAGCTTCTGAAGTTTTAAAATTTTCATTAATAATAACATTATCTAAAAATTTTTGTAAAAACATCATTCTTTTTTCAATAAAATCTTGTTCAAATCTTCTTGGACCAACTTTTTTTCCTGGAATAGGAGGAACTAAATTTCTAGGAAATAATTTAACTAAAATTTTTCTTAACCAATCAAAATCAGAAAATCTTCTTCTAACACACCATTGTAATTGATCTGTTATTACTTCATATGTTATATATGTTTGTTCAAATAATTTTTTATCACTTGCTTTTGGATTTTTTACTTGAATTGTAATTTCTTTATCATTTAATATTGTTTTTTCTAATTTTTTACATTGGATTTCTTTTTCAAATTTTTTATCGTGATTTGGATCTTCATTATCTTTTGTAATATGCATTTGTTCCATTTTTTCTATTTGAACATTCATTTTGTCTTGTTGTTGATTTTGAGGTTGATTTTGTATATTTATATTTTGCATTTGATTTTGCATCATATTCATATTTTGATTCATATTATTTTGATAATTCATATTTTGATAATTCATATTATTTTGATAATTCATATTTTGATTTTGCATCATATTATTTTGATATTGTAAATTTTGCATCATTGAACTCATATTTGTTTCTATTTGAGGATTATTTTCATTTTGGGATTTTACAAATTCAGATATTGCTTCATTTAATTCTTCAAATGTCCATTTTGATAAATCATCTCCGTTTTCTTTTTTCATTAAACAAAATTGAAGGAATTTATCTTTATCATAGTTTTTGTTTAATATTTCTTTTTTTAGAAGTTCTTGTTTTATGCGGATTTCTTCTTCTTCAGATTGACTCATTTTTTTAGTTTTTTTGATATATAAATTAAATAATTATATTTTTTTTTATTTATTTTATTTATTTTTTTTAATTTTATTTTAAATTGTTTTATGAGAAAATATTTTTCTTTTTTTTTTTTTTTGTTTTTACCTTTAACAATTTATTAATCATTATTTTACATAATTTAGTTATTATATTTTAAGAATAATATTAATAATATTATATTTTTTTATAATTAATATATTTTATTTAAAATATTTTTCCTAATAAAAAATAATTTTAAAAAAAATTTTTTTAAATTTAATGTCAAAGCCAATCGAGGACTTTTTAAAATGTGATATCTGTAAAAATTATTTCGATTTAAATTCCCATCGTCCTCTTATAGCAAAATGTGGTCATACATTTTGTAAACATTGTATTTTATCAAATAAAGGTGAAGAGAATAATAATTCATGTCCAATAGATAAACAAGAATATGTTTTGAGTATTGAATCATGTATTAATAATTTAAAATTAGAAGATATTGTTAAAAATGTTTTTAATTTAGAAGAACAAAAAACAATTTCTCAAAAACAAATAATTTATGTTAAACCTGATATAAAAAGAAATAGATCACCTTCTTTAAAACATAATAATATAGATAATAATGGAAATTATGTTAATAAAGCAAAATTTAGAAGTTCTACTTCTAATAAATATTCATCAGATTTTTTCAGTAAAAAAGATAATATTGGGAAATTAAATATGAAAAAAATTAATATTGATAATGATGAAAATAAAAATGATGATATTGATGATAGTATTGAAACTATTCCTTTAAATGAAGATAAATCAGTAATGAATATTAGTTTTAAAGATGAGTGGACTGCAATTTTAGGTAAAAATTTATTAGAGAAAAAATTATCTAAAGGTGAGAAAGAATTATTTAATAATAATAATGTTGAAGATACTTTAGATAAAATTTCTAAAATTGATGATGAGTTTATTCCTTCTTCAATTGCCAATTTAATACCTAATTCAACTAATAAAAATAATATTAATAATATTCATAATAATAATCCCATAAATAATAATGCATATAAAATTCAACACATAAAAAAAATAACAAAAAATATTAATATTGAACCAAATATTTTAAAATATGCAACTAATACATATAATTCAAAAAATAGAAATGTAATAGTAAATAAAGGAAATTCATCAATGGATAAACAATCAAGTAATAAAAATAATAATAGTAATGTTTTAAATAATAATAATATAAATAATAATAATAAAATTTCAAATAATACAAGTAATTATAATAATAATAATATTGTTAATTCAAGTATTACACCAAGAAAAGATGAAAATGACTCAAATCCTTTATTACAAACATATAATAAAATAAAATCTCAACCTTATCATAAAACAGTAATTACAAATAAAAGTTTACAAAGTCGATTTAATATGAGTAAAAATGATGATTCGAGAAAAGAAACTGAAGAAAATATACATAATAATAGAAGTCTTGCTAATAATGAAGATGAAATTAAAAAAAGAGAAAGACTATTAGAAATGAATATAAATGATAAAATAGATGAAAATATAAAAATAAAAAATTCAAATGAAAAAAATTTTCAAATTGTTATTTCAGCATCAAATGAAAAAAAAAATTTAATTCATCAAATTCCAATTGATTTAAGTAGAAATTCAGATGAAAAGAACATAATAAGTAAATCATATGCAGAAAATGAAAATAAAAATAACATTGGGAAATTAAATAAAATCTCTATAATAGATTCACAGAGAAGAAAAAACTCAGATTATAATTCAGAAACTAAATTTTCATTAAATACAATATCAACTGGTAAATTACAAAAAAGTTCCCGTGAATTTAATTTATATAACATTCAAAAATCAAATACACAATCAGTTTCAAATTTAAGTACACCAACAAATAATTTCAGTAATACAAATAGTAATAGTAATATAATAAATTATTCAGAAAATCACAAAAAAATTCCAAAAGGAAATAATTTAATAATTCAAAACTTTGAAAATTCAACAATAAATAATACATTAGATAATTCAACAATAATGAAAAATTTTTCCCATAATGAAATATCTCTTAAATTAAAAAACGAATTATTAAATTTATTAGGAAGTGATGGTACTCAATCATCAATAAAGAGAATAGAAGAAACAGGAAAATATAAAAAATTTTCAAATTATATAGAAAAAGCATTATCAAATCAAAAATTTAAATCCGACCAACAAATAATAAAATTAAAACTATATCCAAACAATGATTTTTTCATAGGATATTTAGATACTCAAACAGAAGATCCATTAAATGGAATTTTATATTCAAACAATGGAGATTATTATGAAGGTGAATTTTTAAAAGGAAAAAAAGAAGGTTACGGAATAATAATTTATAAAAATGGAACTCGATATGAGGGAATATTTAAAAATAATAAACATAATGGATATGGTAAATTAATTCAATTAGATGGAGAAGTATTTATTGGTGATTGGAAAGAAGGGAAAATAAATGGAAAAGGTGTTCGTTATCATTCAAATGGAGATAGATACATTGGTTCATATGTTAATAATATTAGAAATGGACAAGGACATTATATTTTTTCAAATGGTGATGCTTATGAAGGAAATTGGACTAATGGGAAAGCAAATGGTAAAGGGAAATTTACTTTTAAAAATGGGAATATTTATGAAGGAGAATTTAAAGATAATATTATTTGTGGTAAAGGGAAATTTACTATGAAAAATGGAGATGTTTATAGTGGGAATTTTAAGAATGGATTAATTAATGGGAAAGGAACTTTAAAAACTGAAAAAGGAGAAAAGTATAGTGGATATTTTTTAAATGGGAAAAAACATGGTATGGGAAAATTAGTTGATAAAGATGGAAATGAAGTTGCTAATGGTTATTGGAATATGGATGTTTTTGTTGGGAAGAAAAATATTAATGAATATATGTAGAAATGTTTTTATTTTAGTTTTTTTATATAATAAGAATATTTATGAGAATGAAATATATTTTTATCATTAATTATATTTATTTTTATATGTATTTTTTAAATGAGAATTTTTTTATATTTTTAAATATTTTTATTTTTATTTTTGAAAAAATAAAATAAATTTTTAATCTAAAAAAATTAAAAAAATTTAAAAAAAATTAAATAATCTAAAATAAAAAACCTTATTTAGTCATATCAACAACAACTTTATCATTATTAACCAATTCCAAATCCTTTTCAACTTGTTCAATTTCTTTTTCCAATTTTTCTTTATAATTCTTAGTAACCAAAGTATCAAATTTCCTCCTATGAGAAATTTTCCCATATTCATATCTCAATTCCTTTAATTTCTTTTCCAAACCTTCTCTTAACTGTCCTAATTCATCATTATCAATTTCTTTCCTTTTACTTCTTTCATACATCATATTTTGTCTTTCAACTTCTAAATTATTAATAATTTCATTTTCAGCATCTTCTCTTCTTTTTTGTATATATTTTGGAATTTTACCATAATCTTTCTTATTCATATAATAATCTAAATCACCATCATTAGCAATTTTTCTTTTTTTAGGTTCCATTAAAATAACATCCATAGCATTTGAAGTAACATAATTTTTTTGTGATTTTAATCCCATAATAGGTTTATCTTTAATAGTAACAACTGCAGGTTTCCTTATTTCACTTGCTGATTTTATTCTCTCAGGAGGAGGTAAAATTTTATATTGATGATTTTTTCTTATGAATTTTTCAGGATTTACTTTATAACCTCCTTTTGGTAAACCCATACTACGGTAATTTGCACTTATTGGATGAGCTCCTCTTGGAAATTTTAAGGATCCTCCTGTGTTTGCTACTCCTGGATAGGAAGTGTTGGAAAGGATAAAGGTTGATGCTGTTGGTGCTATCCAATGGGGATACATTGAACGATACATTTTTTGATGAGTTGGGAGTAAGGGCTTTGATGGGACTAAGTTGTAAATACTTTCTTGTTGGAACATTTTTTTTTTTTTTTTTTGTTTTTTTTTTTAATTTATATTTTGGTTTTATTAAATATTTTCTATATTAGTTTATATATTAGATTTTGAATTTTTTTATTGAAGTTTTTATTCAAAGATTTTTTATGTTTGATTTTTTATTTTTTTTAATTATTTTTTTATGGGTGTTTGTGGTTCAAGTGATAAAAATAATCAAAAAAATATTGTAAAAAATGATAATAAACCAGATAAAAAACATAAAGAAAAAGAAGCATATCCAACAATTTTAAAAAAAGAAAAAAATAATAGTAAAGATTTTGAAGAAGAGAAATCACTTATAAATCACAAAAAAGTAAAAAAATCAAATAGTTTTGACCAATCAATTTCATATAAATCACATAAAAATTCTCAAACAGATATATTAAAAGATTCAGATATAAAAGTATCATTTAATTTAAGAACAAAAACTGGAAAAAAAAAATATTCTTCAAATGATATAATATATAATAGCAATTTATCAGAAAATAATGAAAATAATATTGATTTATCAAATTCATATGATTCAGAACCTAAAAAAGAAAATTTTTTAATGTGTCCTGAATGTCAAAATAGAATACCACATTTAAAAAATGTATTTTATGATATTAATGATAATGAAATTAAAGCTGAATATAGATGTGTTTGTTTTCAAAATAAAAAAAAAAGTTTTACAAAGGAAATTTCATTAAATTTAATGATGACTTCAATTCAACCTTCAAATCCTTGTCCAAAACATTTATCTAATCATTTAACTTTATATTGTAAAACTTGTAAAGAAGATATTTGTATTATGTGTAAAAAAGAAAATCATAGTGAACATGTTATGAAAGGTCCTTGTAATATTACAAGAGAAGAAATAAAGAAAATGAATTCTATTTTAGATAAAAAAGAAGAAGAATTTGAAGGAGAAATTGAAATAAGTAGAAAAAAATTAGAAAAGGGAATTGAAGAAATTATTAGGAAATTATATCAATTAAAAGATATTTATCATAAACAATTTGAAAAAATTAAAAACAAACATGAAAAAATTTTTAATATGTTAAAAACATTATATTATAATTATAAACATAATATAAATGAATTAAATGTAAATGAAAACGATGCTTTAATGAGTAATCAAATAAAATATTTTTCAATGAAATTACCAGAAGAAAAAGAAAAAGAAAAAAAAAAGGAGGATAAAGAAAAGGAAAAAAAAGAAAAAGAAAAAAATGAAAATCCAGATTCAAACAGGTCAAAAAAAACAGGAAAAATAGAAGAAAAAAGCGAAACAAATGAAACAGAAAATCCTCCTCCAATTTATCAATGTAACATTCAAGAAATATTATCAAATTTACCAAATAACGAAATTCCAGTAGAAGTAAAATTTAATTTTGATTTTTCAAAATCATCACCATTTTCAATGGAACCATTAAAATGTTTAAATACAATAGAAGCCCATAATGATAAAATAGTAACTTTAATAGAATTAAGTAATAAAAATATAGCAACAGGTTCATATGATAATACAATTAAAATATGGAATCATGAAAATTTTTCTTGTGAAAAAACAATTGCTGAAAATGGTTATGTTTTAACTTTATTAGAATTTATTCCTAATTTTTTATTATCAGGAACAAGTGAAAATGATATACAATTATGGGATTTACAATCACTTGCAAATATCTCACTTCATCATTTTAAAGATCATTTACTTTGGATAAATTGTTTAGTTAAATGTGATGATAAATATTTTGCATCAGGAAGTAATGATTCAACTATTAAAATATGGGATTTTAATGAAAGAAAATTAGAAAGTACATTAAAAGGACATAATGATTGTATTTTAAGTGTAATTATTTTAAAAAATGAAAATTTATGTTCTGGTTCTGCTGATATGAGTATTAAAATTTGGGATTGGAGAAAATGTGAATGTATTTTAGCAATGAAAGGTCATAAAAAATGGGTTAAATGTGTTTATCAATTAAATAATAATGATATTATTTCTGGGAGTGATGATATGACTATTAAAGTTTGGAGAGATGATAAAATTTATAAAACTTTAAAAGGTCATAGACATTCTGTTAGGACGCTTTGTCAAATTGATAATAATAAATTTGTTAGTGGAGGTTTTGATAATGATATTAGGATTTGGGATATTAAAAATTATAAATGTATTCAAACTGTTAAAGCACATAAATCTAATGTTATTTGTATTGTAGTTTTGAAAAATGGGAAATTTTGTTCTTGTTCTAATGATCATACTATTAAAATTTGGAGTTTATAAATTTTTTTTTAATTTTTTTCAAATACTTTATATTTTTTCTTCTATTTTATAAAGTAAATAATTAAATGAATAATATTTTAATATTTTAAAATAATTCAAAAAAAAAATTTAATTTTTTTATTAATATTTTTTTTAAATTATTGTTTATTATTTAATAAGTATTGTGCAACATATCTTATACTTCCTTTGGCAGTGAATAATTCTTTTTTATCAGGAAATCTTTCTCTTTGAACTTCAAGATCATATAAAGCTTGATTTAAACTTTCTCCAATAGCTCTATCTAAATAAGATCTAATAGAAACAATTGAATTTTTTTCTCTTTTACCTTCATCTCTATCAATAGTTTCTAAAATTTTATCAATATATTTATTTTGTTTAGTAAAAACTTCCTCAGTTCTAATAACACTTTTTTTTTCTTTATTAACAATAGCACAAGAATATTTTAAAGTTTGAATAAAAATATCAATATCATTTTTTAAATCTGAATTAATATCTTGTTGAAATTTCTCTTCTAAAGGAATAACATTAACATCAATTAAATTAGAATCATTTTCAATTTTATCAGCAAAATTAGAAACAACATCATCAGGAACTTCTTTAACATATAATAAATTAACTTCTTTAAAAGGTTCATAATAAAAATTCAAAACAGATAATTTTGATTTATTATTTAAATACTCAGTTACAGTTTCACATAATTTTTTAGTTAATTTTAAATAACCAAAAGCTCTTAAATTTGATTTTTCATTTGTTAAAAATTTAACTAATCTGATAGGTGATAATTCTCCTATATCAAGAAAACAAACAAAACTTCTTAAAGAAGTATTTTTTTGTAAAGCTTCACCAATATTAATTGAAACTCTATCACTGAAAGGATGATTTCTATTCCAAATTGTTAATGAAGTTAAAGAATTATTTTTAATTATATTTGCAATTTTTAATCCTAAATTATCATCAAATCTCAATGAATTAATTGCCAAATTTCCCTTATATGATGTATTTTTTTCCATTGCATTTAATAAGAGATTTAAGTGATTTAAATCGTCTATTTGAAATAAAAGAGAGTCTGGTAAATTTCCTTTTGTGTCTAATGGTATTTTATTATCTGCTAAAATATTTATATCATGAAGTAATCTTTTAGTTTTCATATCATTTGCTTTTGGATTTATTTCTTGTTCCATTATATTAAGTTTTTTTTTTAATTAATAATTTATATTAGTAAATAAATGAATTTTATAAAGAAATAATATATTCTAAAATAATTATAATATCTTTTCAAAGAAATAAAATGATTGATACAGGCTTTCCAATAATAAATACAATAATAGGAGGATTTTTCATATCATTATCATCATCAATTCATCTTTTATTAAAAGGAAAAATAACAGGATACTCAGGAATATTTTTTAATCTTATTACAGGAACAGACTTTCTATATAATTTTTGTTTTCTTTTAGGAACATTAATTACTCCTTCATATATATTATTATTTAACAAATCATCATTTACAAATTTTGAAAATAAAGAATATTTCATTAGTGATTTGAATATATTTGGATTTATTTTTTCTGGATTATTAGTAGGTATTGGTACAAAAATGGGAAATGGATGTACATCAGGACATGGAGTTTGTGGTATTCCAAGATTATCAATAAGGTCAATTGTTGCTGTTTGTATGTTTATGATTACGGGAATTACAACATCAACTTTAAATTCAAAATTAAATTTTTTTTCTTATAACTCAATTGAAATTCCAAATATTAAAATACCATATTTAGAATTAATAATTTTTCTTTTTTGTTTAATATGTATTATATTAATTCTTATAATAGATTCAAAAGGTATTTATGCTAAAAAAGATTTAACTGATCATATTATATCATTTATTGTAGGAATTTTATTTGCCTTTGGTTTAATTCAAAGTGGAATGATTGGAAGACATAAAGTAACAGGATTTTTATGTTTAAATTCAAAATGGGATTATTCTTTATTGTTTGTTTTAGGTTCTGCAGTAGGATTTAATTTAATTACATTTCATTATATTTTAAATTTAAGAAAACCAATTTTTAATAAAGAGTTTATTATAAGTAAAAATAAAAATATTGATTTAAAATTAATTATTGGTGCTGGAATTTTTGGTATTGGATGGGGATTAGGAGGAATTTGTCCTGGTCCTAGTTTGGTTACTTCTTTTTATTATTTACCACAAAGTTTTGTTTTTCTTTTTATGGTTGCAATTGGACAATTAATTGAAAATTCTTTTGATTCTATATTAACCAATAGTTTATCTTTGAAAGTTCATATTGAATAATTTATTTTTGATTTTTATATGATTTTTTATTTAAATTTGTTATTTTAAACTAGGATATTATTTATTTTTTTTAATTTTTAATTTAAAAAATAAATTAAAGTAAAATTTAAAAAAATGAGTTCTAGTGTTCCTATTAAAACAATATGTGAAGAAATTTCAAATGGTTTAGGAAGTTCTGAGCATATATATCATAATTTAGCAAAAATATTTAATTATTTAAAAAATTCAGATAAATATCAAAAAGATATTTTTTTAAATTTATCTGATAAAGGTTTAAATCAAATCTTATCATTGATGAGAGATAAAAATGAAAATATTAGAAAATTATCATTTATAGTATTAATAAATCTATTATATAATAATGATGTTCTTCAAAATATTTTTTGTGAAAAATATAATTTTAATCCAATTGGCAATGTAATTTGTATAAATTGGCTTCCTTCAATTTTTAAAGAAAAAGTAAAAATGGATATTACATTAATAAATGAATTAAAAAGAAATTCAAGTATGTCAAATATGCAAAACTCACAAACTAAATATTGGCAATGGCCAAATAATTCAAAATATACTGATGAAATTCTTCCGGATCCAGAAAGATATTTATTAGGATTTTTTTATTCTAATAAATCAAATAATAATATTATTAATTCTATTGATGTTAATAATAATAATTATGATACACAATCTATTATTGATTTATTAGAAGAAAATTATACTCCAAGTCCTCTTAAATTACCCATTAATGATATTATTGGGAATTCTAATTTAAATAAACCTACTATTTCTCAAAGTAATAAAATTAAAGAAGAATTTAAGAAAAGTAAAGCCAAAGGTGCATCAAGAAGTATTGATTTTAAAAATATGAAAAAATAAGTTTTGAATATTAAATAAATTTTGGAGTTTATTATAATAAAATATGTTATTAAATTAAAATTTTAAATAAACATAATAAAAAATAAAATACATTAATATCTTTATTAATTTATTTTTTTTAATTATAAAGTTTTTACTTTTGTTTAATTATTTTCAATAAATTGAATATTGTATAATTTAAATTTTTAAAAAAATTTTAATTAATTTAATGAATTTTTAATTCTTTTGTTATATTTATTTATTATTTCCTATATTTATGATAAGATGATACTATTTATACTTATTTTGAATTTTTCATGAAATTTAAAATAAATTCATTTAATAAATAAAAAATTTAAATTTGAGTTTGGTTCAATTTTATAATACAATTTTCTTTTAAAATTATAATTAATATTATATAATTAGAGAATGAAAAAATAATTTATTACATTGTATATATCTTTTTGATCTTATTTAAACTTTAAAAAACAAATAAAACTGACAGTTAACTTTTAAATATAATCAAAATAAATATTATGATATATTACATTTTCATTGAAAATTTAGGGTATTATGTTATATTACATTTTTTACATTATATAATTAATATTAAATTAATGGGAATCCAATACAAATTTATTTTATTTATAGGCTCAAATTTATTAATGATATAATTTTTTTTAAAAATATAATTCTATTTTTAATATCATTAAATATAAATCAATATACATAAAATTAACTAAGTTTTTTTAAGTATATTTATTTTTGATTAATGAAATTCTTTTTTTATATTATACTTTTCTTAATCACAATAATAAAAAATAAGAAAACAAAGAAATTTAGCATAGGAAAAGATAATGAGAAAATAAAAAAAAAAAAATTAGAAATAAAAAAGAAGGGAGAATATATAATACAAGGGAAATATAAAAATTTAAATATAAGAGTAAATACTAGTGATATAATTCTCAATTTTAAAAATGGGGAATATAATACTACAAAAAGTCCATTAATATTAATAGGAAAAAATTTCAATAATATTAAAATCAATTTTTATAATTCATATATATCATCTAAAAAAGGATTAATTGTAAAAATAAATGAATATTCAAATGTAAAAGTAAATATTATTTCTTCAAAATTTAAAACATCTAGAATATTTGATTTAAAAAATGATTATAAAATAAAAATAAAAAATAAAGAAAAAAAATATGAAAATGATATTTTAATTAGCAACGGTGTAACATATGATTGTGATGAAAATAAAACAATAGAAATAGAAAATATTAATGTAGACTTTATATCAATAAATCAAAATTCAAAAATAGAATTTTTAGAAATAATTGAAAAAATGAAAAAAGAAAAATCCTCTTTAATAAAAAACCCATTTTGTGAAATAAAACAAAAAGAAAGAATAATAGTAACAATGACTTCATGGAAAAAAAGAATAGGTATAGTACATGAGTCATTATTAAGTTTAATAAATAATTATCCAAAACCAGATAAAGTAGTATTAAATTTAGCTATAGAAGAATTTACAAATAAAAATGAAGACTTACCTGATAGTTTATTATCATTATTACAATATGAAAACTTTGAAATTTTCTGGGTTGAAAAAAATACAAATGTTTTTAAAAAACTAATACCAACATTATATAGATATAAAGATGATTTAATAGTAACAACAGATGATGATATTATATATCCACATAATTTAATAGAAAAAATATTTAATGAATATAGAGAAAGAAATACAAATAATCCAATGTCATTTGGTTTAAAAATTGGATGGAAAAATAAAAAATCAAGAAAGAGAAAGAAAAAAAAAATTTCAAGTCATTTTGGTGCATGTAGTATTGTAAAATATAAACATTTTAATGAAAGAATAATGGAATTATATAATAAAACTACAAAAAAAAGACTTAAAAAAGGAATTAAATGTTTTGATGATATTTTATATACTTATGCTGCATTACTAAATGGAGTTTATTATGATAAAAGTTATAATTTTATTCTTGATGATTATGTTAATCTTAAAAATGATACTGAGGAAGGTTTTTCCTCTGGAAAACAATCAAAAAAGTTATTTACTGCTTATCATGAAGTTATTAGGAAATATATTAAAAAAACTTATGGTGTTTCATTTCCTGATTTAATGAATAGGAGAAAAACTGAATTGTATTTGGGAATTTATAAATAAAAATTAATTACAAATTGAAAAACAATAAGAAATAATTTATTAAAAAACAAAATGTTTATAAACTTTTATTTTCTATTTTTATTTTAATTAATAAGATATTCTATATGATTTTAATTTTTTTAAATATAATTTTTTATAATTTATATTATCATTTGAATTTTTATTCTTTTTTTTTTTATTTTTGAATATATATATTTATATATCGTTAATATTAAAAATTTCCTTAAAAAGAAAAAATAATTTTTTAACAATTAAAAAGTAATTGAATCTAAGTATTGTGTCATATTATTTTCAATTGATTGAAATAGTTTAATTCTTTTTTGAAAATAAATTAAATATTGATATAAACTTTAATATAAATAAAATTTGTTATATAAATTTTTAATAAAACTTTTTTTATAAAAAAATTATTTTAAATAATAAATAAAAATATTAAAATTAAAATTCTATTAATGATATTCACCACATATAGGACATCTTTCTTCTCTTATTCCTCCTCTTATTCCTCCTCTTGTTCCTCTTGTTCCCCTTCTTGTGAAATATGGATTAGAACTTCTATATAATTCATTATTATTTAAAGAATCTTTTTCATTATTATATGAACTATTATTCTTATAAATTTTAATATATGATTTATTCTTTGCTTTTTGATAACTTTCAATAAAATATTCTATTTCTGATTTGTTATTTAATATATTACAATTAATAAACTTATATAAAGATTTATAACTTTGAATTTCATTTAATTGTTTTTTCATTTCTTTTAAAAATGATTCTACTTCTAAAAATACTCCATAATTTTTTTTTAATTTATCCATAAAATTTTCTTCATCCATTTTATTTTTTGTCATAAAAGTTATTAGAAGAAGTTGATTTCCTTTTTGTAATGTAAATGCATATTTTAAAACTTCTTTATAATTTTTTGACTTAATTTTTGATAATAAATTATCAACTTTCAATTTATCATAATCTTTTTTATCATATACTATTCGTTTATTATCATTTATTTCATTATTTTTTTTTGTCTTTTTTGTTTTATTTTCATTTCCATTTAAAAGAAAAAATAATCCTCTTTTTTTAACTACTAAATTTGTAATTTTTTTATTTATATTTTCAGTACTTTTTCCAATAAATTCAGTAAAATTATTTCTTAATTCATTTCTAATAAATTCTTTGTTTGTAATTTTTAAATTATTTTGTTTTTTATTTTCATTATATAATTTAATTATATTTTCATCATTTGATAAATCATTAATTATATCATCAAGTAAATCTTTATTATCACAAAATTGAAAATTATCTTTTAAATTCATAATTTTATTATCAATATTTTCATATGTATTATTATTTAATATTTTTGATTCTTTAATATCAAGTGTATCAAAAATTAATTGTTTCATTGTATCTTTACATTCATTTCCATGAAAAATCCAAAACATTTGTCTAATAAATTGTTCTTGAAATAAACAATTCCACATTTCTTCTGTTATTTCTAAATCTGAAAAAAATAATAACATCATAAAATTTCCAATATCAGGAATTAATGTTTTATCAAAATCATAATTATTTGATTTAATTTTATTTAAAATTTTTTTTACATAATTATCAAATTCTTTTTTGAATTCCTCCACTAATTTTTTAAATAATAAAATATAATGGAAATAACAAATAATAAAAGCTTCACTTAAAGTATTTTTATTTTTAAAAATTCCAATTATCATTTTATTTAAAATAATAGGGAGAATTTCAAAAATTTGTTCAACATTAAAATCATATTCTTTAATTCCTAAAGGACCATATTTCATAACAGAAAATGAATTAAGAATAGCAGTTTTATTTTTTTGATAATGATCTTCATTAATATAAATAGGAACCCATGCATTATAAAATTCATTATTAGCTGATTTAAAAGGAACATCAAAATAATTTTCTAATTTTTGTTCTTTTTCAAATTGACTAATATAAGCATCATATGATAATAATTCTGGAATTGGATATAATTCAATTTGTCTTTTATTAACAGTAAATCTTACAATTGGATATCCTAATAATAATTCAGGATTATCAATATAATTTAATTTCAAAGTAAAACAAGTTAAATATTCCTTTATTTTTTCCATTCTTTTTTCATCATTTTTATTATTTGTATCAATCTCATTTATTTTATTATTATTATTATCATTATCAATATCTTTAAAATACATTTTTGGATAAGGTTTTTTCCAAGTATGAATAATATCATTTCCTTTATTATCCTTAAATACTTTTTTATAAGTATTATTAGAATTTAAAAGGAATATTATTTCATTTTTATTAGGAAGATGTGACTCTTCCATATCAGGATCACTTAAAAAATTTTGGACTTGAAGTAATAAAGAACTAATAGTATAACTTGGATTCCATCCAGTTTTTGCTTCATTAACATTCATAAAATCATTATCTAATAAATCAAAACAAAATTTTTTAAAACCTTTTCCATATGAATACTCATCAAATATATGATGATGATATCTTCCATCCAATTCTTGTCCTGGGAAAATTAATATTTTTGGAGGTTTTGTAGGATAATTATCATTAAATGTTAAAAGAAGTTGAATACAGTATCCATTATATATACCAGTTTGTAATTTTATATTTACAATATATTCCATTATGTTGCTGTTATATTGAGTTATTCCTATTCCTTCTAAAGGATTATCTGTTATCTCTTTTATATCTTTTATTATTCTTTTTTGACAAATGAGTTTTACTTTGTTCATATTCTTTTTATTATTTTTCCTTGAAAAAGGGTTAATATAATCATTATAAAAATTTGGATAACAAATTTTATCATGTAATTAAAAATATTATGTAATCATTAATTGAAGATATTTTTGAAGATATTTTTTGTTTTTAATAAAAGTTTAAGGATTTTTAATAAAGGAATTAATATTTTACTTTTTTTATTTATTTTTTATTATAATTTTAAATTATATCTTTTTTTATTGAAAATTGAGTTTTATATTTCTAGAAACTTAGATTTTTCATTATTTACCTATAAAAATAATTAATTTTAAAATAATTAATTTTTAATTAATTATTTAAAAATTAATGGAAAATTGTATTCATTCTACAAAAAATAATATCAAATATAATTTATTTTTTTTAAACTAAAATTATCTAAATTATAATAATTTTAATATTTTATTCATATATAGATATTTTATATTGTTATTATTAGTAATAATTTTATTTTATAAAATATGAGAGTAAAATTTGATTAAAAATTAAAAAATGGAATAAAAATGATAATAAAATTGTTTTAAAAATATTAAAAAGATAAAACAGATATTAATGAATATATAATAAAATAATATTTTTTATTTAATTATTTATATTATAAAATTTTTTATGAATAGTTTTAATAATAAATATAATTAAATGAATTATTTTGATAACTGCTAATTTGACTTTTATCTCCAACATCAAATAAAAATAATCTTTTCTCATATATAACAAATTGAAGAGCAAATAAATTTAATTTAATATAAAATTTATATTAAATCAATATCTTTTGACTTAAAGAATTAATTCATTTCTTTTTCATTTTTAAATTTTAAAATAAAAAATTAAATTAATATTTTTTAATATAAAACCAAATATTAATTTAAAATAATGAAGAAAAAAAAAATAAAAAATACAAATGAAAAAAACAAATCAAATAAAAAAGGAAAATTAATAAATGAATCAGATAACTTTGTTCCTAGAGTTGAATTAGGAAATTATTCCGAAACAATTATAAAAATAATTATAGATAAATTAATATCTTTATCAATATGTCAAAGTCATAAAAGTATAATAGAGAAGGAACTTCCAACTTATTGTTATAATAAAATTCAGAATTCAATTCAAAATTTATTAAAAACATATTATTTAAATTATGATGAAGATGATTTTTATTTACAAAATGAAATAAAATTTGATGAAATATCAATATCAAAAGAAGTAATAACAAATAATCATTCTTCAAATTTAACAACCGAAAGAAATATAAATAATTTAATTGAAAATAATAATAATTACAGTTTAATAGAAAGTAATATAATAATAGAACAAGAAAAAGATATTAATTTTTGGAACAATATTCCTCAACCAAAAAATTGTCCTATTGACAGGACTTCAATTTATAAAAATGATTATACTAAATTTGTAATTAAAGAAGAATCAATAATAAAAGATGAATCATTATCAAAATCTAAAATATTGAATAAAAAAGGAATTAGTAATTATCATAAATATACTCCATCAAAAAAAATTGAAGAATTTGATAAATATCAAAAGAAAAAAAAGAATATTATTAATTTATCATTTCATCCTATTGATAAAACTATAATTAGAACACCAAAGCAAATTGAACAAGATCAATATTTTGCTAGTTTAAGAAAAGAATATGATGAAATTAATAATAAAATAGTTGAAGAAAATGAAAAAAAAGAAAAAGAAAAGTTAAATGAAATTAAAAAAAAAAAAGAAATAGCTTCAAATATTAAAAATAAAAAATTTACTGTTGATCCTAATGGTAAAATTGTTATTATTAAAAAATTAAATAATGATCAATTAAAAAAAGAATTTTATACGATTAATTCAAATACAAAAGAATTAAAACAAATAACAAGTAAATTAAAATATAAAGAATTTAATGAAAATATTCCAGTTGAAAAAAATAAATATATTGAAAAAAATGAAGATGAATTTGGTGAAAAAAAAAAATTTAATCTAAAAAATGAAAAATTTAAAAAATATATTCAAAAAAAATTAATTCCAATTTTAAGACAAGTTTCAAATAATAATATTGAAATTCATAAAAAAAAACCAGGTGAAAAAATGATTATTTCTGGTTCAAGTTTTGATTTTATGAATCCTGAAGTTGGAGTAAAAATAATTGAAAATGAAAAAATTAAAAATGGTGGTAAAAATTTCTATATAAAATATAATAAATATTCACTTGAAAATTATAATAATATCAATAAATATTTTCAAAAAGAACATTCAAATAAAGATATGATAAAAACAAATGACATTTTTAATATAAATTATACATTAATACAAAGAAATTCTTCAATGGATGATTTAAGAAATAAAACTTTTTCAAATAATAATTTTTTATTTAAAAAGAATTTTTCAAATGAAAATATTAATAGTCTCTCAAATACTAATATTAATGAAAAAATAAATGATGCAGATAGAAGATATGAAAATTATATAACTACATTAAAAAATCAATCTTTAAAAACAATGATTGAAAATGCAAATTTAATAAATGAAAATGAATTAACTGTAATTAAGCCTTTTTATACAAAAACAAACTTCTTTAAAATATTCAAAAATTCTATTTCTTCCCAAAATAATATATATGATTTAAATGGAATAAATATATTTAATAAAACATTATTAAATAATACTGATTGGGGATCTCAAAAAAATCAATTCAAAAATCCAATTCCTCCAATTATAAATAATCCTTTTAAAGTTAAAAAAGAAAAAAAGTTTGAAAAAAAACAAAGAATAAGAGTTTTTTTACCATCAATGAAGACATATCAAGAACATAAATTATTAAAATCATCATCAACTCATTATTTTTCTCGTTCAAATATAAATGCAAATAAATCTAAAATCCAAAAATCCAAATCATTAAACTCAAATTTATCATAAAAAAAAAAGATAAAAAATAATAAAAAAATTTTTCAAAATATCAAAAAGAAATAAAAAATATAAAAAAATAATAAAAATTAAAAATTTAAAAACTTCATAATCATTTTAAAAAAAACCTTTCTTCCAAAAAAAATAATTTATTTATTTGAAAATTCATTAGTCCATTCTTCATATCTTTTCAAATCACTAGGACTAACACTTTTTGAAATATTTTTAATAGCAGTTAAAATATCACTTTGACTAACAGGAGCATCCAACTCAGCTTCTAACTTTTCAGGATTATTAGCAAAAGCCATTAAATCAACCTTAACTCCAGTTTTCATTAACTTCCTCCTCATTTGCATAAGAGCAGCTTCCCTACAAACATTAGCAATATCAGCACCAGAATAACCATCAGTTTGTTTAACTAATTCATCAAAATTAACATCACTAGCAGTTTTAATTTCTTTTAAATTAATTCTAAACATTTCTCTTCTACCAACAGAATTAGGAAGAGGAATATAAACTCTTTTCTCAAATCTTCTTCTTAAAGCATCATCAAGATCCCATGGATGATTAGTTGCTCCAAGTACCATTACAATTTTTTTCTTAAGTTCTTCATTACTTAATTCCTCATTATCATTTACTCCACTTACACCATCCATTTGAACTAACATTTCAGCCATTACACGACGAGTTGCCTCATTATCACCATCACTCCTTTTTGTACCTACAGAATCTACTTCGTCTATAAAGATTGTTGATGGTGCATAGAAACGTGCCATTTCAAAGAGGAGACGTACTAATTTCTCACTCTCTCCACGCCATTTTGATGCGAAGGTTGTTGCAGAGACATTAAAGAATGTTGTTTTACCTTGAGTTGCTAAAGCTTTTGCTAATAGAGTTTTTCCTGTTCCTGGTGGACCATATAGTAATACTCCTTTCCATGGACGACGTATTCCTCTGAAGAAATCTGGCATTAATAATGGTAGAAGTACTGCTTCTTTTAATGTACTTTTTGCACCTTCTAATTCTGCTATATCTTCAAATTTAACATTTGGATTATTTTCTACAACTTCTCTCTCAACCATTTCTATCAATTCAGCATCGGGACCAGTACCATCTGGATAGTGACTTAATAAAAATGCACTTTTACCATCTTTTGATGCTTTATTATCTTGTCCTTTCTGTGGTTGACCTCTTCCTTGTTGTGGTTTACCTGAATTACCTCTATCTTGTTTATAAGGAGGTCTATTATTACTAGATGGTTGATTTCTATTATTAGAAGGTTTATTATAATTATTATTATATCCAGAAGGTTTACCTACTTTCTTCCTTGCAGGACCAGGACCTTTACCATCTTCAGGTGGATCCCAAACATCAGGATCTTTTTTTGGTTTTTGAGGACCACCATATTGAAATTTATCAGCATCTTTATCATTAATATAAGAGAAAGGTTTTCTTCCACCAAAATGTGCCCATCTAGGATCATAATCATCATTATTATTATTATTATTGTTATTATTATTATAATTGTTATTATTATAATTGTTATTATTATAATAATTATTATAATTATTATTATATTGTTGTTTATTTTCTTTTGGAAGATAATCTCTCATTAAAATTTGATTATTTACTTCTTCTTGTTCTTTCTCACGTCTAAGACGTTCTGAACCATCATTTTGGAATTGTTTTGCAAGTTGATAAGCTTGATTTACGAGGATTACTTCATTTTTTATTATGTTGTCTGTTTGCTTCCATTTATCACGAAGATACTGATCACTAACTTGAGATAAACGTCTATAAATTTTTAATTTAGTTTTATTTAATTTTACTCTTCTATTATTTTAAGTGCTGTTTTGTATTTTGATAAACATTTCTCGTAGTTACCTAATACACCCAGTTCACGGGCGATTTTAACATAACGATTTAAATCCATTATTGTATGTTGTTTGTTGCTCATTTTTTTTATAAAATTAAATTTTATTTTAATTTATATTGTTTTTGAAAAATTTTTTTTTTTTTATTTTATAAAGGTAATTTTATATATTAATGAAGATATTTATTTATTTTTTATTGTTTATATTTTATTTAAATTAATTTTTTATTTTTCTTGTGTTTAAATTAAAAAAAATAATTTATCTTAATTATTATATATAAAAATTTAATTTTGTAAATAATGACATCTACATTTATATCAGAAGAAGAAAAACAAAGAATAGATGATATTTTTGATATATATCAAATTGATGGGAAAGATGAAGATATGGAAGCAAAAATAAATGAAGCTAAAAAAAAAGCACAATCAAGAAATGAAGAAATTGCAATTAAAGCCGATAGTGAAAAAATATTACTTTTTGAAGAATTAAGTAAAAGAAGAAGAAATCGGAGAAAAAAAGAAAATAAAAATAAAAAAAAAAAAAAAAAGGAAATTATAGAAGAAGATGATGAAATAAAAAAAGATGATGAAGATGAAGAAAAAAAAAATGAAGAAAGAAAAATTGGAAAGAAAAAAAAAAATAAAAAACCAATTAAAAAAAAGAAAAAAAAAAAGAAAAAAAACAATATAAATTTTTTATTAGAAGACCCAAATCAATATAAAATAAATGAAGAAGAAGAAGAAAAAGAAAAAGAAGAAGATTTTTTTACAACATGGAAACATGTTTTAGAAAAGAAAATAATATCAATTTTTCCTCCAAATATGATAAATAGAAATGCCTTAGTAAAAAATATTGAAAAAATAATTGACGGAGTAAAAATAAGAAAATTAGATGAAGAAGAAATAGAAAAAAATTTAAATGAAATAATAAATTATGATAATCAATTAATTGAACCAGAAGAAGAAAAATCAGAAGAAATTGAAACAATTAATAAACAACCAATTGGAAATTATCAAGATACAATTGAAAAAAGAAAACAATTATATAAATCAATGAAAGATAATGAAAAAAAGTATATTCAAAGTCAAAAAGAAACAAAAGATTTTTTAGAAGCAATTAAAAATTATAAAGATGAAATGGCAAAAAGACATATTAATAAAATATATAAAATTCCCTTTCAAGAAATTAATGAAAATTTAACTACTATTGATGAAGATAGAATTAAAGAAAGAATAATTAATTTTAATTTAAAAACTTTTGATACTTTTAATTTAAAAAAAATTATTGAATTTTGGAAAAATAAAAGTGAACAAGTTATAATTAAAAAAGATGATAATCAAGATATTAATATTAATACTAAGGAAACTGAAAAGAAAAAACAAGAAAAAGCAATTAATGTAAAATATGTTTATACAACTCCATCTGAAGATATTAAAAAAATTATTCCATTTGCTTCAAAAAAATATACAATTCAAAAAAAAGAATAATCATTTTTTAATATTTAAAAATAATTTATATTATTCCTTTTTTTTTTTTTAATTCTATACTTTTAATTATATTATACATGTAAAATAAAATTATTATTTTTAAAATGATAAATATAATAAAATATTTTCACAATAAAAAATTTTCTATTTTAGCAACAATGAATAAAAAAAATTATTCATTTAATTTTATATTTTCCTCAACTTTTTCACCATTATATAAAAAAAATTCGACATTAATTCCATCTTCAATATAGACATAAGATCCTCCAATAATTTTATTTTTATAGGGAATATCTTTAAAAAAAGGTTCATCTAATTTTAATGGTAAATAAACACCTGATAATGGATTAATTCCAGTAATAATAACATCTTTAATTTTAACTTCATATAAAAAATAAATTTTAGTTTTAAAATTATTTAAATTATTATCTTCACAAAAAGAATAAGCAATTCCTTTAATATAATCATCAGATAAAATTTCATCTGTTTTTTCTTTATGTTCTAATAAAATTTTCCAAATTGTAATTTCTGGTTGTGTATAACAATCAATTTCATATTCAATTACTCTTAAATTTTTATCCATTGCAATACTAAAAATTGTTGAACTTGAAGTATTATTATTATTATTATTTTCTTTATTTGAATTATAATAATTATCAATTGCTTGATATAATTCTTCTTCATATTCAATTGATTTTATTTCTTTTAAACTTAAAGAATTAAATTTTGATACTAATTCTTGAAGTATACTATACATTTCATCATTTGATTTAAGGAAAGATGATAAAAATTCTCTTAATGATGTTCTTGGATTTTCTTCATAATCAGTATTAAAATTATTTGTATTTACTTGTTGTGGAAGTGGAATATTATTTTGATTATCATTTTCAGGATTTTCTTTTTCTTTCAAAAGTGATAAACTATCTAATAAAAGTTCTGAATATTTTTTTGGAGATATTCTAATGTCATTTAAACATACCCAAACTAATTGACTATGTTTTTTAAAATCAAAAGATGATTTATTAAAATTTTCATTTGTTATATTATCAAATGATAAAAAATTTTTTGGTATATTTCCTTTCATTGGTATACAACCACATGATATTCCCATTATATAAAAATATATTTTTGGTAATATCAATGATGCCAGTTCAGTGCTATATTAGCAAAAAACAGAGGAGGACTATTATGAAAACATCACAGAAAAACAAGAGACTTATCAAAATCGCATACGCAGGTCTTATGGCTGCGCTTTGCTATGTAGGTTATGCAGTATTTCCTGCTATAACTACAACAGGAACCAAGATTCATATCGGAAATGCTTTTGTTGTATTAGGAGCGCTTCTCCTTGGTGGAGTATATGGAGGATTCGCTGGTGCAATAGGTCTTTCCATAGCAGATATTCTTGGAGGATATGCAGTTTCAGCTCCCAGAACATTCATCTGCAAGCTGGTAATAGGACTCATTGCAGGTCTCGTTGCTCATAAGATTGCTAACATTTCACATAATCATCCAAAGACATACATTGTAAAATGGTCAATTATTTCAGCTGTTGCTGCACTTGGATTTAACTGCATTTTTGAGCCTTCACTAAAATATGTATGGTTCACACTTTTAACTCCAGATCCAGAAAAAGCTGCTTCTGCCATCAAAGCCCTTGTAGCAGTAACAACTTACACAACTATCATAAATGCCGTAATAAACTCAGCAATCGCAGTAATTGCCTACATTGCACTTCGCCCGGCACTCTACAAGCTTGGCCTCTTCGGAGAAGTTGAATCCACATCACTTCATGAAAAAAACGCTTAATAAAAGTTCAAATAAAAACTCTTCGGTTCTATCAA
>JAJJLH010002106.1:0-49771 GCA_023806865.1 Isotricha sp. YL-2021a
TTCAAATAATAAAATTAAAAAGCCAAATTTAACCAATAACAACATTTAAAAATTCTCAAAATTTCTTTTAATTAAAAATCTAAAAGTGTAAAAAAAATATAAAACACAATACAATAAAAATAAAAAAAAAAAATAAAAAATAAAAATAAAAAAATTAAAATAAATAAATTAAAATAAAAAATATATTTAATCCCAAATAAAAAAAAATGACCTTTAATCCTCAATCACAACCACCTCAAACCAACCCAGCAAAATACAAAACAATGTTATGCAAACATTTCAGTAGTCCAAAAGGTTGTTCCTTTGGTGAAAAATGTCAATTTGCCCATGGAATAGAAGAACTTCGTTCTCAAAATGGAATAATAAATCCAGTAATGGGAATACCAGAAAAAAAAAAAGGTCCAAATCCTCAAAATTACAAAATAGTAAAATGTAAATATTATGAAAAAGATGGTACATGTCGTTATGGAACTTTATGTACTTTTGCACATGGTGATTCTGAATTAAGATCAAAAAGTGATAATATAGCATATTCTCAAAATGGTCAAATGAATAATCAAATGTATCCAATTATGAATAATCCTTTTATGATGGGAATGGATCCTAATTTGATGATGCCTGGTATGAATATTATGAATATGCCTGATCCGAATATGATGAATAATATGTTTTTGGGAATGAATATGAATAATATGAATAATATGAATAATTTGAATAATATGAATAATATGAATAATATGAATAATATGAATGGAATGGGAATGAATATGGGAATTAATAATATGGGATCACAAAGTGATGAAAAGAAGGAAGAGTAGTTTATTTTAGGGATATATGTATTATTTATTTTTTTAATATCATTTTTTATGATTTTCCATGTTTTAATTTTGTTTAGGTAAATATTATTATTATAATATGATATTAAATTTAAATTAAAATTTTAAATTTTTAGATATTAATTATTTTCTAATTTTTTAATTTTATATAAAAAACAAACATTAAATCAAATTTAAACAAAAATCCAAAAAAAAAAAAAATAAACCAAAAAAAGCCAAATAAAAAAACAATAACATATTTTATAAATTATCCAAAAAAAAAAAAACCAAAAAACCCAATCAACCAACTAAAAAATTCAAATTAAAAAAAACAAATAAAAAAAAAAAAAACTTAATTTTCAAAATAATTAATGTTTCCCTCTAGGAGGTCTATACCCTCCTCTCTGTGGTCTAAATCCTCCACCACTTCCTCTATTACCTCCTCTTCCTCTACCTCTATTCCCACCTCTTCCTCTTTGATTTTGATTTCCACTTTTTCCATGAGTAGTATTTTTTTCTCCTGGTTTCTTAGGAAGAAATCTACTAAAAGGTAAAAAATGTTCAACATTCATAAAAATTTTTTCTCCATTTTTAATTGATTCTGGTTTAACATCTTTATCACAATTTACACTAAACATAAAATCATTTATTGGTCCTAAGACATCATCAATCATTCCTATTTTTTTTTTGTCTTTTATGTAAACTGGTCTTCCGAAAATCGGAACTTTGTCTTTTAATTCATTTTTTACTAAAATGTAATTTTCTACTGGATGCATTACTTTACCTACTTCACATACTGATTTTGGAGGCTCGTCCCAATTTGGTTTTGGCTTTCCACGATTTTTAAAATTACCACGATTTGATTTTTGGTTTCCTCGAAATTCTTTTACCATTTTTTTAATTTTTTTTTTAGGATAAAATATTTTTTTTTTTAAATTTAATAAGATTTAATTATATTATTTTTTATAATAATATTTTTTTTTTTTTAAAGATTTTTATTTTTGTATTTTGAAAATTAGTTTTATTAAATAAATAAAATGAATAATGATCTTAATTCAATAAATATAATTTTTAATCAATTATTACCTAAAAATTTATTAAATGAAGAAGTCAGAAAATGATTCTGATAAAAAAGAATAAAGTGAATTTAATGATGATGAAATAGTAGATGTAAATAATTTATAACTCAAATTAATTAATATCGGAATTATCTTATATAATATAAAACCTTCAAAAAAAGAAATTGAATATCAAAAAAAAATATTAAATAATCAAATAATTTAGTTCAAAATATTAATAATATGAATTTATTTATTTCATGTAATCCAAATACTTTTTATCAAAATTGTATATTTGGAAACAACCAAATTTATCAAAATAATTATTTTAATTATTTTCCCAGAAATCAACAAAAATCATTCAATAATATTAATTATGAAAAAAGAAATAATAATTTAGTAAATTTTAATTACATAAACATTTCAAAAAAAAAAAATAAAAAAACAACCAAAAAAATCAAATAATATAATTAATAATAATAAATCAGATAAATAATCATCATTTAATATATTAACAAGAAAAAAAAAATATTAGATTCATATGATACTGATGAAATAAATCAATTTATCTAATATTTAAACTCCCTTCCTCCTTTAATTGAATATTTAAGAACTTAAAAAGGAACAATAGATTTATAAAAAAGAATATTAAAAAATAATCCTGAATGCATAACAATATTAATAAATAATTTAAAATCAAATTAATCCCTTTTAATGATTGATTTATATGGAAATTATTTTTGTCAATTGATAATTAAATTATGTAATCATTATCAAATAATATTAATATTAACATATATAAAAAATGACTATGTTAATATAGCAAAACATTATTCAGGAACACATGTTCTTCAAACTTTATGTGATACAATTACAACTCAAGAAGAAGAAAAAATTATATTATAATGTATTGAAAATAAGGAAATTGAAATGATAAATGACTCAAATACAACTCATATTTTACAAAAAATAATTTCTATATTAATGAAATTAGAAGAGATAAATTAAATAAAATTATTTTAGAAAATTTAAGAGATTTTTCTTTAGATGTTAAAGGAATATATGTCGTTAAAAAATTTATTTCATTTAATATTTTAAAATCTATTAAAAATCAAATAATTTTAATTATTACTGGAAATTATATTGAAATATCATGAAGTCCTTTTGGAAATTATGCTATACAATTTATTTTAGAAAATGGAAAAATGATTGTCAATCAATTATTGATATTATTGTTAAAAATATTTGTTATTTTGGATTACCAAAATATTTATCTAATTAACTGAAAAAATTATTGGTTTGTTAAGTGATAAACAATTAAATTATTTAATAAATGAATTATTTTATTCTAATAAATTAATGAATTTCCTTAAAAATAAGTATAGTAAGTATGTTGTTAAAAAAATTATTCATTTTTTAAATGATAAGCAAAAAGAAGATATTTCTAATTATTAAAGTAATTTAAAAGTTTCAAATTCAAAAGATAGAAATAAAGTAAAAATTTTATTTTAAGTTTCAAAAATTAATATAATTACTAATATTGCATTTATAGATTATATTAAAAAGAAATTATAAAAAAGTAAGAAAATATTTCAATTTTATAATTATCAAATTTTTAAAAATATGATTTATTAATAAATTAAATTATTAATAAATTTTTTTAAATAAAAAATAAAGGTTAATGATAAAAAACTTTTTCACAAACTCAAATCAAAATCTATTTTCATCATCTAACTCATCATTAAAAAAGACAAATTATAATGAATTAAAATTAAATAATACAAAAGTTAATTTACCAATTAAATCATCATCTTGTTCAAATTTATTTTCAAATTATTCAAAAGATAAAAGAGACTATGAAAATTTATATACTGGAAAAAAAATTGGAAAATCATCATCTTCTTTAGAAAAAACATATTTAAAAAATCAAAATTTCCTAAAAAATTACTATCAACAAAATAAAGATTCAGTGGGATTAAAATTAGGATATGATAAATATTATGAGCATTTATCAATAGATAAATACATAAATGAAATTGATAAATATAAAGAAAATATAAAAAATAAATTAAAAAAAAATTGTTTTTATTATGTTTATCCAGAAGAAGAAAGTTTAAAATTAAAAAATAAAATGAAATTAACTCCTCTTCCAAGTAAAAGTAGATTATTAATGACTTCTGATAAAGAAAAAAATGAATTTAATACTGCAGAAAGAACAGCCGTTATGATGAGAAGAGTTGAATATACTCATGGATTAATTAGTAAAGAAAGTAAAAAAGTACTTGAAGATAGATTAAATAAAGAAAGAAAAGAAATTTATTTAATTATGAAAAATGCTATTGATAAAATTAGTATTTGGTGGAAAGGTATTTTGGAAAAGAAAAAAATGGAAAAAATTGAAAATGAAGATTATCATGAAAAATATAAGAGTTATTTAAAACAAATTAATAATAAAAAAATTATTCTTTTTTATAATAAGTTCGTTAAATTTTATGATAAAAGAATGAATTTATTAAAAAAAAAATTATTTAAGTTGTTTATTTATCAATTAAAGATAAAAGGGAAATCAAAGAATAATAGTATTAATATAAATAATGAAAATGATAATAATTTAAATGAGATTTATTTACTTAAAAATAATTTGAAAAATAATAATATGAATTATATTAATTTTAATGATCAAAAATATGATGATAGAGAAAGGAATAGAAATTATTTTTCAAATGATAATTTAAAAAAAAATAATGATTATTTTTATGAAGAAGAACCTAATATAAATTATTTAAATGTTATTCCAGTGTCAAATAGAGCAATTAATAGTTACAAAAATTTATTAAATAATAATGAGAAATTGGAAAATTCAGATAACACAAAAAATAATATATCAATATCATTACATAATTCTTTATTAAAAAGTAATATATTAGAAAGGAATAAAAATGATGAAAATAATAAAAACAATTTATATAAATTAAATAAAAATGATGATAAAACATTATTTAGAAAAGGTACTCCAAATTATGATAGAAGAAATAAGTCAACTAATTATTTTGATTATAATAAAAATAAAATAATTTCACCTAAAGCAGATAGTGATAAAAATAATTATTATAATTCTAATTATGCCAATTCTAATAGTGATAATAATAAAATGAAAAATAAAATAATTTCTCTTAAAAAGAGTAATATTCATTTTAAAAAAGATGACTCTTTAAATAATAAATGTTTAAAAAATAATTATAATAAAGAAAAAAATTTTTTTAGTACTAAAATTGAAGATGATTATATAAAAAATAAATATATGAATAAAAATAATGTAAATTTAATGAATAAAGATATTCAAGAACAAATAAACAAATTTGATAAATTGAGAAGTATCAAAGGAAATAATTCTAAAAACCATTTTAAAAATTCTCCTTGTATTGAAAATTCAAAAAAAAATGAGGAAATAAATAAAAAATCTAATTATATTGATAATGAAAATAAAAATATAAATGAAAATCAAAATAACATCAAAGATAATGAAATAATTATAAAAAAAAATAAAAATGACTTAAATTATGATAAAAATAAAATAAATGAATTAAATGATAATAAACTAAATACAAATAAACTTAATGAAGACAATGAGGTAAAATTAAATAATAAATTTAATTCAAATATAAATTATATGAACAATCAATTTATTAATAATAATGTTATTAATGAAAATAAAGATAATAATAAAAATAGTAATTTCATAAATAATAATTATAATTCTATTATAAACAAAAATCAAGGACAGGAAAATAAAATAATTAATATTCAAAATGCAATTAAAAATCAAAATAATATTTTAAATAGTTCAAAAAATCAAATGAATATAAAATCAGAAAATGAAATAATAAAGGAAAAACAAATAAATAGCTCCGAAACAATAATAGATAATATTAAAGTAACTGCACAAGAAACTTCAAATATTAATTCAAATTCACCAAAAAAAGATAAAAATAATTTTAATATTGAATCTAGAGCAAATAATTTAAGTTATTCTGCAGAAAAAGAAAAAATAATTGAATCTCAAAAATTCTGGGTTAAATATTACAATTCACCAAATAAAATAATAAATAAATCACAGACACCAAATAATAATAAATTAAAATATAAGAAATATAATCAAATGATTAATGAAAATGATTTCAAAAATAATAAAAATAATATTATTTTAGAAGAAAAAAATGAATATATAAATGATGATAATACTCATTTTAATATAAAACAAAATAATGAATATAATATTAATAATGATGAAACATTAAAAGAAGAATTATTAATTAATGAAACACCAAGAAAATTAGATATTTTAGAATTAACAAGGAAAAAATTGAATTATAATGATACTTATAATACTGATAAAAATAATTATAAAATAAATAAAATTATACTTGATTTATCAAAAAATAATAATGATGATATGACAATTAAAGAAACTTATAATAATTATTATGATGAACAGAGTAATTTTAATGATAAAGAATATAAAAATTTTAATAATAATTTTGATTCTAATAATCAATTAAATAACATAATACAAAATAATATTAATTATAATAATTTGAAAAATGAAAAAAGAAATAAAAAATTAAATCAATTAAAGATCTCATCAACATCTATTTCAATAATAAATAAAAAAAAAATAATATTAAATGAAGAAAAATTAAAAAAATTAATTTTATCAATTGTAAATAGATTCAAAAGTGAATTTTTTAGTAGAATGATATTAAATTATTTATCAAAAAGTAAAGTAAATTTAAATAATGAAGAATTAATAGAATTACTTAATCTAGGAAAAAAAAATACATATCAAAGAATATTAAATAATTCTTTATCATTAAATCTTATTAAATCAAATTATAATAATCAAAAAATTCCATTTAAAGATTGGGTTAAAAAATTTACAAAAAAAACAAGAAATTCAACAGAAGAAAATAATATATCAAATGATAAAAAATTAAAAAATAACAATAATAATAATGGAAAAACATATAAAAAAAAGACTATAAATGATTTAATATTTCAAAAAGTTATAAATTATGATAATGATAATAATGAAAATTTAAAGATCATTAAATCAGAAAAAAATCTAATTTCAAAAAATAATTTTTTAAGAAGTCACAGAAAAAAATTTATGAATAATCAAGAAGAAGGTAATGATTTTAGTGATATAGGCCCAGAAGTAAATAGAATTTTTGGAAAAAAAAATGAACATCAAAATCAAATATTAATTAGAGATATTAATATTGAATCTAATCATTTTTATTAAATATATTAATTTAATTATTAGTACATTATCTTTTTTTAAGGAAATATATAAATATTTTAATAATTATAAAAAATAATCTATTATTAATAATACTTAAAGATAAAAAAATCAAAAAAATTTATTAGATAAAAATACCATCATAAAATATATGATAATTTATTCATCAAAAAATTAAATTTTAATTTATAAAATTTACTCTTTTAAGAAAGTTTTTAAAAATAAAAAAAATAATTTTAAAAATGTCATGTCAGGTAAATAAATTAGACGATATTAATAATAAAAATAATGATATTAGTAATAATAATAATACAAATACTATAAATAATAATAAAAATAATATTAATATTACACCAAGTAAAAAAAAAAATCCTTTAAAAAATAATTTTATTATAGTTCAAACATCTAATTCACTTTCAAAAAATTCTCCTTTTTCAAGAACAAGAAGTCCTTTAAAAAATATAATAAACCAAAAAAATTTAATTAAAAAAATATCAGAAAGTAAATTAAATAATAATAATAGTAATATTTCAAATTATAACAATTGTAATAACTCAAATATTAAATCAAAAAAAAATATAAAAGCGCACCCTCTTTTATCCAAATTAAATTTATCAAATTTAGGAACAGTAGAAGAAAATATTAATGAAGAAAGTGATAATATAAGTAAAACGACTACAACAACTACAACAACTCCTTTAAGAGAATCAAAAAATAAGGTATCAATAGTTCATAAATTATTATATGAAAAAGATGGTAGAAAATTTCCTTTTAAAGTAAATAAATTTTTTGGTAAAAAAAGAATTACTCATCCTAAAAAAGCTCCTAGTTTAACAATAACAAGAAATAAAAGTCAAACTGGAATCAATATTATAAATAATAGTCTTTTATCTTCAAATAATTATACAAATAATAATAATAATAACAGTATTATTAATAATAATGATAAAATAAATTATAATAATAATTCTGTTTCTAATTATTATTATAATAATCATTATGATAGGGATAAATGTGAAGAAAGTGTTAATATAGAAGATTTAATTATGATTGAAGAAAAATATATTTTAATTAGTAAATGCATTTATTTAAGAAATTATACTTTATTGTATAATATTTGTTTTGAATGGTGGAATTATTTTTTTAATTCAAGTTTAAAAGGTTCTCTTACTCAATTTTTTCTAGATGAAAATATTAAACTTATAATAAAAACTTCAAATACATTAACATTAATTACAATATTAATAATATATGATTTAGCACATAAACCACAATATTTTGAAAGTTGCTTAAATTTAATATCAATAATGCTTAATAATTGTAATAGAAATTTTTTATTAGTTTGTCAAAGTATATTATCAAAAATAAAACCAGAATATTTAAAAGGGAATATTTGGGTAGATAAATTAAGAGAAATAACATCACAATTAGGAAATTTAGAATTATATGTAACCCAAATACATAACAATACAGAAGAAATTTATTCAACAATAACACAATTAATTCTAAACATAAAATCAAATTACCAAATATTAAATTATAACATAATAAACATATTTAACAATTACACAGAATTAACATCAGATAACATATACAGAATATTTATGAGAAATATATTAAGAATAAATAACAAAGAAGGGTCAGTTCTTTTTTCTACATTAAAAACAAGTTATCCAATTGGAAATTACATAATAAAATCACGTCCAATAAAACCATTAACATTAATATTAGATTTAGATGAGACTTTAATGTCATTTGTCTATTCAAATGAAAATGAAGGAATAAGTAGAATTAGACCATTTTTATATCATTTTTTAGATTTAGTAAAGCAATATTATGAATTAATTTTATTCACAGCAGCAACGAGAGAATATGCAGACCCAATATTAGATGTTATAGAAGAAAATAAAGGATATTATTTTAATCATAGATTATATAGAGAAAGTTGTACTATTGTTGATAATAATTATATGAAAGAAATTTCTAGAATTGGAAGAGATATTAAAAAAACTATTATTGTTGATAATATGGCACAAAATTTTAAAATGGAAAAAGCAAATGGGATTTTAATTTCTAGTTTTTGGGGAGAAGATTCTACAGATAAAGCACTTTTTTATTTAGGAAAAATTTTAGTTAGTATTGCTATTGAAATGATGGAAGTTGGATTTAATAGAGATATTAGAGAAGAATTAGTTAAATATAGAAATGATATTTTGAAACAAGTTACTATGAATTAAAATTGTATTTCTTGTTTCATATAATTTTTTTTTATTTTTTTTTCCTTTATTTTATTATTTGATATTGATATTATGATTTCTGCTTTTATTTTTTTTGTATATGATTTCGGTTTTCGTATTGATAGTATGGAGGAAAAAAAATTTATTTTTAATATATAAAATAATTTATTATTGAAAGTTGTTTAATGTTTAATTTGAATTATTTCATTTTTTTCATTAAATAAACTTTATTAATTATTTATATAGATTAAGTTTGAGTTAAATGTAGAAAAAAAGATATATTATATATTATATACATAAATTTAATTAAATAAAATGTTTAAAAAAATAAATAATTTCATATAAAAAAATCTAAATTTTTAAAAATATAAAAAAGTAAAATTCAAGTTGATTTTTATTTTTATTTTAAATCATAAAATAAGCACATATTAAAATTAAATATAAATAAATAGATTTAAACTAAAATTAAAAATATAAAAATGTAATTTATTTTATAAAAAATTAAAAAAAATTTAAAACAATTTTTATTTTCTTCTCTGTTTTTTCTTTGGTTTAACATCAATAATTTCATCATCTTCTTCATTATTTTCATTATTTTCATATTCACTTGCATCAGCAAATAAATCATCATTTTCATTTTCTTCATCATTTAAATCATCATCATCAATATCATTTTCTTCATTATCATCTTCATTTTCCTCATCTTCAATTTCTCCAAAATCTTCTACATCATCATCATCAATATCTTTATCATATTTTTTATATTCTTCTTCAATTATTTTATCTGCATAATTATCTAATTCATTATCATTTTCTTTTTCATTTATTATATCATCTTCATCATTTTCTTTTTTTTTCTTTTCTTGTTTTTTTAATTTTTTTAAGTAATTTTTACTATTTGTAATTTTAGGATAAACATTATTAAATTTTGATATAAATTCTAAATCATCATCTCCTAATATTTCATCTTGTTTAATATTATTTTTATCATCATTTTTATTATCTTCTTTTTCAGCATTTTCAATAAATTTTTTTAATTCTTCTTCATCATTATTTTCTTCTTTATTCATTTTTAATTTCTTTTTTTCTTTTTTTATTTTTGGATTTTTTAATATGAATTTTTCAAGGAAATTAACAAGAGAAAAATCAATAAGTGGATCACCATTATATGATATTTCTTCTTTATTATAATTTTCAATAATAAATTTACTCATTCTTTGAACTGAAGGATGATAATGAATACTTAATAATTGTAATTCATTTAAAAAAGAATTTTCACCATTTGCAAATTGAGGATCTCTTTTTGAAGAATCATAAAATTTTTTAACATTTGTTTGTTCCTTATCAATTAATTTCCATAATTTATTTTTATTTCTAATAACTTGAGAAATAATAATTAAAATACAAATTATATATGAAGGTTCTGACACTAAACTCATTTCTAATAATCTTTTTATAAAAGAAGAAATTCTATTTAAATTATTATCATACATTAAACTAATCATTATTAATTTTAATCCTTCTTTTACATGTTTTGAAGTACTTAATGAATTATTCGATATTAAATTATATAATGATTTATAATATCTGTCTTTGAAAATTTGATCTTGTGATGATATTATTCCATATAGTAATTTTAATATTTCTATTGATAATTTTAATGATTTATTATGAGATAATTTAAAAAGAATGTTTATTTTTTCTTTTATTATTTCATTTATTTTCTGCATTTGATTTTCATTATTTTTGACATATTTAAATATTATATTTATTCTTTTTACTATCAATGATAAAAATTTTTCATTTATTTCTTCTTCTTCTTTTAATTTTAATTTCTTTTTTTTTTTATTTTTATCATTTTTTCTTTTTTTATCATTATTATCTTTATTATTTAAATTTTCTCTTCCTGAAAATTGATTAAACAAACCAAAAAAAAATTTAATAGACTCCTCTAAAAAACCATAAACTCCATGTGGAATAATCATTTGACTTAAATAGACTAATGCATTATATTTAGCATTATAACTTTTTGTAGAAGTAAAAAAAGTTTTAATATTATTAAAAATAACTAAAGACATTTTCATATGTTTTCCTTGTAAATTTTTTAATAATTGAATTGCATAATTTGATATTTCTGATAAAGGATCACCTAATTTATTAATTAAATCACTTAAAATAGTTTCTTCACATTCAGGTTCTTTAACAATCATTTCAAATAAATAATCCATACTTTTTTTCTTTAATTTTGGTAATGGTTCATTTATTATATTTTCTTCTAATAAAGAGATTAATTTTAAATATAAATTATGTATTCTATCTTCATAATAACTTTCTATTAATTTATCATCTGATATTTTTATATTTTTAATATCATTATTTCCAAATATTTTTATAAATGAAATATATTTTTTTCCTTGGAGAATATTTTCCAAAAATAATTCTTTTAATGCAATTATAACACTTTCATTTTTTCTCCTGTTTTTATTATTTAATAATTTAAATAACATTTCTAAATATTTTAAAGTTTTCTTAGGATTTTCTTTTATATATAACATTAATGAACTTATTTTGTCATCAAAAGTACCTGTTCTTAATATATCATAAGTCCATTTTTTTTCTTTATTTATTTTTTTAGTAAAGTCTAGTTTGTCTAAATCATAAGGAGATGCCTTTTCATAATATAAGTTTTTTGCTTTTTGATATAATTTTTCAAGAGAGTCTAAAGGAGTTGTTTTATCTTTATTATTTCTTTTTTTTTTTTTATTCCTTTTTTTCATTTTAATTTTATTTTTATCAGGATGAGAATGTTTTTTATTTAAAAATTTTTTATTTTCATTATTCATATTATTAGTATTTAATTTATCATTAGTATTTACATTCTCTTTTTGCTTTTCTTTATTCTCCATAATTTTATTTTTGGAATGATAAAAATTTAAAATTTTATTATATAAAATAATAATTATTTTGAATTTTAAATGTTTCAAAAACAAATAAAAATAGAAGGTGAAGAAAATATAAAATCATATGAATATAAAGGAGAAGATCAAAGTATAACATATAAATATTTTGTAAATGAATTAACACAAAAATTATTAGATTATATTCCAATATGGTTATCACCAAATATTTTATCAATATTAGGTCTTTTAATAAATTCAATAACATTTTTTATTGATATATGTTTTACTGGATTAAAAGGAGATGAAGATGTAGAATTTTATATTCAATTTATAAATTGTATTTTAAATTTTTTATATTTATTAATTCATAAATGTGTAATAAAACAAGCTAAAAGAACAAATTCTTTAAACTGTTTAGTTATATTAATAAATCATTCAATTAGTGCAATAAATGCTCTTTTAATTTCTATTAATTTTAGTTCTTTAATTGGATTTGATGAGTTGTATTTATATTTATATTTTTATTTCCCTATATTTAATGTTTTTTATTTTAATAAATGGGAAGAATATATGAATGGAGAATTAATACTTCCTAAATTTAATGGAATTTGTGATGGGATTACTTTAATTTGTTTTTTTGAATTGTTAACTTGTGTTGTTGGAAATGGATTTTGGCATTTTTCATTTTATGGTTATTATTTAATAATTTCAAAAATATTAATTTACTTTTGTTTTATTTATGGTTTTTATCTTTGTTTTAACTCATTTATAAATGTGACAAAAAAAAATCCTGATAAAATTTCGAAAACTTCAATTAATTTTTTTGTATATTATATTTTAAATTTATTAACATTATTCCTTATTAATAAGAGTAAGAGAAGTAATTTAATACAATATTATCCAAAAGTAGTTATTATTACTTTTGGAATTTCATTAAGTCAATTAATAGGTGAAATTCATTTATCTCATTTACAAAAAATAGAATTTAATCCTAATAAATTATATTGTCTTCCTCCAATTTTATTTCCATTAATTCATATACTTTTAGGTTATTTTCCTAAAAAGGATTTTATTTTTACAATTGATTATACTTTATTAGCTACTTTATCATGGAATTTGACAATTTATAGTTATTGGATTTATAATGCATCAATTGAAATAAGTGATATTTTATTTATAAATATATTATCATTAAAAGAAAGAAAAAGATTACTAATAAATCCAAAAATAAATTTGTTAATTGAAAAAAATACAAAAGAAAGTTTAATTAAATAAGTATATTTATTAATAATTTTTTTAATTTTATACAAATTACATATTTAATTAATTACTTAAATCACTGAAATAAAATTTAATTTCATATAAAAAAAAATGAGTGAGCAGTCAACAAAATCAACAATACTCTCACTAATAAGGACCCTCCTTCATAAAGATGCAGGGCCAGAAATTTTTACATATAAAGAATTTCAAGAATTCTTAACATCAGAGAGAATTCCCTTTTTAAAAATATCATATTTACCATCAAGTGATAAATTAATTGAAATAACATCATCAGAAAATAAAATAATAAATGAACATGATTTAACATTATCATTTTATAAAATAAAAAAAAATTCTTTAACTTTCGAAGATTTTTTTTCAAATGTAAATGTTACTTTTACACAAGATTCATTTAGTTCATTATTAAATTCAGAAATAGATGCAAATATTTTAACACAAATTAAAAATAAAAAAGATAAAAGTGGAATTGAAAGTTATCTTCAAAATTTTAAAGAAAGAATAATATCAATAGAAAAAAAATTAAGAAATGAAAAAATTCAAAGAGGTGATTTAACAGAAGATAATTATTCAATTATTTGTTCTCCAGAAGAAGAAATTGATTTTTGGAAATTATATTCTCAAACTTTACCAGGTGATAAAAGAATTCTTTCAATTATTGAAATTTATACTAAAATTGAAAAATTTTTTTTACCTTCTTTTGAAATTATTCCTGAAAAATGTAATGAAATTTTTCCTCAAGTTATAGGATGTGTTGAAGATATTATTCAAAAAATTGTTCCTAAAGTTGGTATTTTGAGATTAAGACATTTTTTAAGTTTAGCTCTTGATTATTTTGCAGCTAAAATAAATGATAAATTAAATGATTTTAAAAATGAGAATACTAGAGAAATTTATATTAAATTATTAGAAATTCAAAAAGGTTTTCGTTTTGTTAAAGAAAGAATTGATATGTTAAATAAATTATATTTTAAAGATGCTCAAATTAATTTAAAAGAATGTGTTTTTGATAAAGTTGATAATAAAGTGAATGAATTAATTGAAATAAAAACCTTATTTGCTGAAGTAAGAAAATTAATGCCTGAATTGAATATAGAACAAATTAATCAAAATAATATTGATTCAAATGAAGATATATTAAAATTATTAGATAGTAATTTAGATAAAGTTTCAGATGAAATTATTAATAAATTAAATAAAGATGTTTTTGATACTGGAAATCATGTTATTATGATTTTACGTGATTTAAATCATTGGAAAGGAATTTTAAGTAGATTAAAATTTCAATCATTAACATATGATAAGAGAAATGTTGTATTAGGAAATTTAAATAATTATTTTAAAGAATTAAAACAAATTTATGAAACAAAACAACAAAATGGAAATGACTTTTTAAATGATGATGATGCTGAAGAAAAAACAAATGAAAAAAATATAATTGGTCTCTCATCAAAAATATCTTTAATTATAAGTGCACATTCCCTAAAACAAAAATGTGCAAATGCAATTAAATTATCTACAGTATTAAATGATTTAAAAGATTATAATACTTTTCATAAAAATGCTTTAACATTACAAAAAAATATTGAACAATATATTGAAGAAAATATTGCTGATTGGAATGGAATGTTTATTGGTTTAAGTCAAGAATTACCAAAATTAGGAGAAGATATTGTAGAAATTGATAAAAATTCAGGTTTTTTAAAAGTTAATTTTTCTGAAAAATTATTTCAATTAATTCAAGATGTAAGAATTTTAACTGAATATGGTTATTATAATAAAATTGATAGAGAATTAATGTCTGTTAATAATGAAGGTAAAAAAATATTAAAAGATGCAATTAGTTTAAAACAAATTGCTAATTTTTATAATACTTTAAGTTCTCAAGTAATACCAAGTCAAAAACCAATGTTAGTAAAATGTGCTAAAGAATTTGAAATGAATTTATCAATGGCAACGAAAAAATTTAAAAGTAATACAAATAAAATTGATTTAGAAAATTATGTTAATATTATTCAAACAGCAGCAAATAGTTTAACAACAGAAATAAGAAGATTAAAAAAAGCTCATGCTTCAATTTTAGATTTATTATGTCAATTATTTAATTATGATTTAATAAGTAATAAATACAAATGGAAAGAGATATTACAAAGAGCAAGAGAAATATATGATGATATAGCAGATAATTACAAAGAAGATAGAAATTTATTAAATGAATGGAAAAATCATTGGAATTTTCAATTATATAAAATATTAAAAATCCAATATTCAGTATCATTAGAAAAATTTTATTCATTTGTTACTGAAGTTCCATGTGAATTTGCAATTCAACATAGAGCACTTGCTTTAAATCCTCCTTTGGAAGATATAAAAAAACAAATTTATCGTGATATAGAAAAATTTCTTTCTATACCTTCTACAATAAGAAATTTTATTAGTGATGATGATGATCAATCATATTATTCTACAATTGTTGAAGAAAATTCAAAAGAAATTGAAAATTTATATTCTCAAATTAATGGTTCTATTAATAAATTAACTGAATTAAAAAGAAGTTTAGCTGATGATGTTGGTTTATCTTATTTAGATTTTGAATCTTATATTGAAAAAAATTTCACTTCTACTGATGATTGGAAATATAATTATGAAATAATTAGAAATAAAAGAAAAGAAATTGAAAAATTAGATGATGTTATTAAATTAGATTGTTTTAAAGTTAATATTATTTCTTATAAAATGTTTGTTGATGATGCTTTTGAAAAAATTTTCGATACTTTAGGTTCAACTTTAAAAGATCATTTGAAAAATACTGTTAAAAATATTGATGAATTTGCAAAAGATGCTATGGAAAATATGAGAAAAAAAGCAAATACAATTGAAGAAGTTTTAGAATTTAAAAAAAAATTTGCAGAACAAGCAAAAAAAAAATTCGAATATGAAAAAAAATGTGAAGAATGTGGATATATGAATAAATTATTATTACAATTAACAGGTCAAAGTATGAATTTATCAGTATTAAATAATAGATGGGATAATTATAATTCAATGTTAAAAGATTTTTCAAAAGAATTAGAAGAACAAAAAAAAGAGATTAAAAATAAACAAAATAAAAAAATAAAACAATTAATAGGAGATTTAGATAAATATGATAGTAAATTTAAAGCAACAATTCCAGCAGATAATTATATGCCTGATAAAGATACTGATATAAATGAAATGATGAAAGGAATTAAAAAAGTTTATGATGATTGGGATAAATATGATAAAGAAATGAATGAAATAATTGAAGAAATGAATAATTTCGATTTACCTATTGAAAGTGATATTACTCCTTATAAAAAAATGAAAAAAGATGTTGAGAATACTAGAGAAAAATGGAATTTAATTTTTGATTTTAATAATGATTTAGAAAAATTATCAAATGAAGAATGGATTGGAATTAGACATAAAGCATTTGGTTTAATGCAAGATTTAACTATGAATTGGCAAGATAAAATTAAAAAAAGAGATAAAAATTTTATTTATTTCCAAATAAGTCATCAATTAGAAGATTTAAAACAATCACTTCCAGTTTATAAATATTTAATTGGAGATAATTTCGAAAGGGATCATTGGAAAAGTTTATTTAATATGTTAAAATTTGATAATAAGATAACAAAAGAGAATTTAAAATTTGGTAATTTTATAGAAAAAAATGATCTTCTTATCAAAAAACAAAATGATATAAAAGAATTATTCCAAAGAGCTCAAGGTGAAATTTTAATAAGAAATGCAATGTCTGAACTAGCAGCATGGTTTGAAACAGCAGAATTTCATTTTACTGATAATATAAATCAAAATACAAAAAGAGTAACTCCTTTAATAAAAGATTGGAAAGAATTAATGAGTGATATTTCTGATAAACAAGCACTTTTAGTTTCTGTTAAAACAAGTGAATATTTTTCTAGATTTGAAGAACAAATTGGGCAATATGAAAATAAATTTTCTAATTTAGATTCTTGGTTAACTGATTTAAATTTAATTCAAAGAAAATGGGTTTATTTAGAACCTATTTTTAGTCGAGGAGCTTTACCAAATGAACAAAGTAGATTTAAGAAAATTGATGATGAATTTAGAAATATTTTAATTACTTTAAATACTAATTTAAAAGTTACTACTATTTTTACTATTATTGGTATTCAAAATACTTTACAAATGCTAATTGATCAATTGGAAAAATGTCAAAAAGCTTTGAATGATTTTTTAGAAGATAAAAGAAATAAATTTGCTAGGTTGTATTTTATTGGTGATGATGATTTATTAGAATTTTTAGCTAATTGCAAAGATAAAGGTGTTATTAAGAATAATTTAAGGAAATTATATCAAGGAATTACAGCTTTGACTATTAATGATGATAATAATATAACTGAAATTTTATCTGGAATTGGAGAAAAAGTTGTATTAGGTAAAAAAGTTTTAATTGGTGATGAATTAGAAAAATGGTTAAATGATTTAACAAATGAAATGAGAAGAACACTTTTAGGACATATATCAAAAGCAATTAATGAATTTCAAAATAAAAAAGATGACTTTTCCTATTTAGATATTTATTCATCTCAAATTTGTGCATTAATTGAAATGATTAAATTTAATTATGCTGCAATGAAAGCAATTCAATCAAATACATTAAATCAATTATTATCAGATGCAAAAAATACAATTCAAAATTTAAGTGTTGTACAAGCAAAAAGTGGAACAAATAATATAAAATTATTCAAAATAAAAAATTTAATGTTAGACTTAATTCACAATAGAGAAGTATCAGAATTATTATATAAAGAACAAACTAAAGATTTAATCGATTGGGCATTTTTCTCTCAATTAAAATATCAAGTAAAAAATGATAAAAATTATTTATATGTTTCAATGTGTGATGGAACATTTTTATATACATTTGAATATCAAGGTGCTTCACAGAAATTGGTCCATACTCCCTTAACAGATAAATGTTACTTAACTTTAACTCAAGCTTTAAGATTAGGTTATGGTGGTAATCCATATGGTCCAGCTGGTACGGGTAAGACTGAATCAGTTAAAGCACTTGGTCAAGCTTTTGGAAGACAAGTTTTAGTTTTTAATTGTGATGAAGGTATTGACTTTAAAGCAATGGGTAGAATTTTTATTGGTTTAGTTAAAAGTGGTGCTTGGGGTTGTTTTGATGAATTTAATAGATTACTTGAAGAACAATTAAGTGCTATTTCTATTCAAATTCAAATTATTCAATTTGCTCTTAAAAATAAAATTAATGAAATTGATTTACTTAATCAGAAAGTTAATGTTGATTATAATTCTGCTATTTATGTTACTATGAATCCTGCTTCTAAAGGTTATGGTGGTAGAAGTAAATTACCAGATAATTTAAAAATATTATTTAGACCAGTTGCAATGAGTGTTCCTGATAATTTACAAATTGCTCAAACTTTACTTTATGCTGAAGGATTTAAAAATGGTGATATTTTATCAAAGAAAGTTACTACACTTTTTACTTTATGTAGACAAGGACTTTCATATCAACAACATTATGATTGGGGACTCAGAGCATTAAAAACAATTTTAACTGTTGCATCACAACAAATACAAAATTATTTAAATGAAGGTAAAATCGCTTCTTATGAGGAAGAAACTTCAATATTAATTAAAGCAATTAGAATTAATGTTTTATCAAAATTAACATTTTCAGATGCTCAAATATTTAATTTATTAATTAGAGATGTTTTCCCTAATATTGATATGAGTGATATAGTATATGAAGAATTAAATAATGCATTAAATGAATCTTATAAATCTTTAAATTATGAATTTATTGATAGTCAATGTAAAAAAGTTGTTCAATTTTATGAAGCATGTCGTCAGAGAATGGGAGTTGTAATTGTTGGTCCTTCTGGATGTGGAAAAAGTGCTATATGGAAATTATTACAAGATGCTTATGGGAAATTAAATCAAAAAATTGTAGTTCATATAATTAATCCTAAAGCTATGAGTAGGAAATTATTATTAGGTCATATGAATCATGATACTGGAGAATATACTTATGGTGTTTTAACTAAATGTGCTAGGGAAGTTGAAAAAGAACCTATGGAAGTTAAATGTTGGATTATTTGTGATGGAGATGTTGATCCTGAATGGATTGAAGCTTTGAATTCTGTACTTGATGATAATAGATTATTAACTATGCAAAATGGTGAAAGAATTAATTTTGGTAATAATGTTAATTTTATTTTTGAAACAGATTCTTTGAAATTTGCATCTCCTGCTACAGTTTCTAGAATGGGTATTATATATATGAATCAAGAAGATTTAGATATTAATTCTATTTATAATAGCTGGATTACTAAAAATCTAAAAGAAAACAAAGAAGTTGTTAAATCTTGGTTTGATAATTATTTCTTAGAAGTATTTAAAAATTACAAAGAAAATTATCCACTTATGTTAAATACTACTAATTATGGAAGTATTAATAATTTCTTATCAATATTTAATTTCTTATTTAGAGATAAGAATTTCAATAGTAATTCATTAGGAAAAAGTGCATTTTCAGATGCAATTATAAAAGGATTAGGAAGTAATTTAGAAATTGATCAAAGGAAAAAATTTGCAATGCAAGTATTCTCAATAACAGGAGAAAAACCAACAAATTTAAATAATATATTAGATGTATATTACGATCCAATAAAACAAACAACAATTAATTTCGAATTTAATGCAGAAGAAAATGTAATATCAGACATTAAACAATTCTCAACAGGATATCCATTAATAAAAACTTCATCAACAAAAGCAAATTTATACATATTACAAATGTGGTTAGAAAACAATGAACCATTTATTGTAGTCGGACCTGAAGGAGCAGGTAAAAGTTTATTAATTTCATATGCAACTTCTCAATTGAGATCATGTCAAATAACAACATTAAATTGTACAAGTCAAACATCATCAACAAATATAATTCAAAAATTACTTCAAAGTTGTACAATGAATAATACATCAAGAGGTAAATGTTTAAGACCAAGAGATTGTCAGAAATTAATAGTTTATTTAAAAGATATTAATTTACCTAAACCTGATAAATATAATACAATTCAATTAATATCATTTTTACAAAATATCGTTGCTTATGAAGGTTTCTATGATGAAAATTTAGAATTTGTTTATTTAGAAAGAATTCAAATTATTGCTTCAATGAATCCATCATCAACTGTAGGAAGATTTGAAATTACTACAAGATTTACTGGAAATGTTAGAATGCTATTTTTAGATTATCCTAATAATGAAGATATGAATATTATTTATAATCAATATTTAAAATCTATTTTATCAAGTGAAAATCTTGGTAATAAAACTGATTTAAGTAAAGTATTATCTTCATGTTCTATTTCATTATATAATAATGTTAAAAAATCATTTACTTTTGATGACTATCATCATTATATTTTTACTCCGAGAGATGTTTCTAACTGGCTTATTGGGTTATTGAGATATGAATGTAAAGAAAATGATGAAATTATTAAAGTTTGGGCTTATGAAGGAATGAGGATTTTTAGAGATAAATTAGTTGGAAAAGATTCAAAGAAAAGATTCGATCAATTTTTAACTAATGAATTAACTAAAATAGCAAGTAATATTCAATTAAAAGATAAAATTGATATTAATATACTTAATGATGCTATTTTTACTTCTTTAAATTCTGGTAATAATACTTTAATTGAAATTAATGCTGATGACTATAAAGAACTTTTAATAAAAGGACAAATGATTTATGAAAGAGATAATGACGATTTACATATGAGCTATTATGATGAAGTTTATCAAAATTGCAAAATTATTGATAGAATAATAACAAAGGAATTTAATAATTTATTATTAATTGGTACATATGCAATAGGAAGAAAAAAAAGTATAAGAGTAACATCAAGTGCAAAACATTATGAAGAATTTACACTAAGTTTAACAAAAGATTATTCAATAAAAGATTTTAAAAAAAATATAAAAGATTTATTTAATATGGCAGCAGTAGAAAGTAGAACAATAATATTTATAATTGAAGTACATCACATAGTCTCACCAGAAATAATGGAATATATAAATAGTCTTTTATGTTCAGGTGAAGTTCCATCATTATTAAATAAAGATGAACAAGAATCATTTTTAGGACAAATAGTAAATGAATATAAAGAACAAAATGAATATAGAACCCAATATGATTTCTTTACAAGTAGAATAAGAAAAAATGTAAAAATGTGTATTTTATTAGATCATGATGATAAAGAATTTAATCAAATTATATTAAATAATCCAGCATTAGTAACAAAATGTAATGTAGTTTGGTTTAATGATGTTTCCAAAAAAGCATTAGTTAACTTTATAAAAACTGAATTATCCTCAAGTTTCGAATTATTATCAAAAAATAATATAATAGCAAGTGATGAAATAGTAAATTTCTCAAAAGCAATATTAGATATGTTTGTAATATCAAAAAAAGAAGTAGTAACCTCAATGGGAAAATTTATGCAATTTGTTTTAACATTTAAATCATTAATAAAAGAAAAATTATCAAATTCATCAGCAGAAAAACAACATTTACAAGGTGGTTTAGATAAATTAGAAGAAGCTGAAAAATTTGTTGGTGAATTAACAGAAAAATCAGATCAACAAAAAATTGAAATTGAAAATAAACAAAAAGAAGCAAATGAATCATTAAGTCAAATTACAGAAGCAATGGCATTATCAAAAGAGAAAAAAGATCAATTAAATATTTTAAATGTGAAAATAAGTGAAGATCAAAAAATAGTAGAAGCACATAAAGTTGATGTTGAAGAACAATTAAAAGATGTTATGCCTGAGGTTGAAAAAGCTCAGAATTTAGTAAAAAAAATTGATTCTGGTGCTTTGACTGAAATTACTATTTATTTTAGAAAACCAATTTTACCTCAGGAAGTTTATTATATTTTAAAAGCTATGTTACAATTAATTGGTTATAATGATTTAAGTGAATATCAAATTAAACAAACCTTTAATATGAAATCTATTTTAGCGTTACAAAGCTTTAATATTAAAAATTTATCTATTGAAAATGCTGATAAAGTTAAAAAATATGTAACTCAAAATCCAAATTGTTTCAATAAATCAAATGTTGAAAGAGTTAATCAGAATTTAGCAAAAATTTCTGAATTTGTTAAAGCTGTTTTGAAATTTTATGAAGTAAAATTAAAAATAAAACCATTAGAAGATGAATTAAATAATGCAGAAGCACAATTAAGAAAAAGTCAAAAAGCAGTTGATAAAAATACAAAAGAAATAAATCAAATAGAAGAAAAAGTAAAAGAATACAAAGAAAAATTTGAGAAATTAACAGGAGAAACACAATTATTAAAAATAGAATTAAAAAAAACAGAAGATTTATTATTAAAAGCAAAAACATTATTAAGTAAATTAACAGATGAAAAAAATCGTTGGGCACAACAAATAAATCAATTAACAATATCAAATGAAATGATTCCATTTAATACATTATTATCAGCAGCATTTATTTCATTTTTAGGATATTATAATGAATCAGTAAGAGAAAAATTAAATAAAAATTGGATTAATGCTATTAATTTTGGTAAACATCAAAATAATACAGTTTCAATTATTAATTTCTTATTAAATGAAAGTGAAATGTTAAAATTAAAATTTGATGGTTTACCAACTGATACTTTATCAATGGAAAATGCATTAATTATTAATCATAGTTTAAGAACAGTTTTAATTATTGATCCTGTTACAAAAGCAACTGAATGGTTTAAAAAAAATATTTTAACTAAAACTAATCAATTTGATGTTGTTTCTTTACATGATAATAAATTATTAACTAATGTTGAATTAGCTATTCGATTTGGGAAAGTTTTATTAATTTCTGATGTTGATAGAATTGAACCATTTTTAGTTCCTTTAATTAGAAATGAAAGATTTAAAAGAGGACCAACTAATGTTTTAAAATTAGGAGAAAAAGTTATTGAAATACATGAAAAGTTTAAATTATATTTAGTTACTAGAGATTCTAGTATTGAACTTTCAAATAATATTTTGTCTTCTATGTCTGTTGTTAATTTTACTGTTACGAGAAGTGGTTTAGAAAGTATTTTATTAGGTTTAACTATTGATATTGAACAACCTGAATTAGAAAGACAAAAAAATCTTTTATTAGAAGAACAAGATAAAATTAAATTACAATTAAATGATGTTGAAAAAAAATTATTAGAAGAATTAATTCATTTAGAAGGTAATTTATTGGAAAATCAAAAATTAATTGATTCTTTGGAACAATCAAAAGAAAAGAGTATTGCTTCTGAGGAAATATTAAAAAAATCAATTGAACAAAGTAATGAAATTGAACATAAGAGAAATATATATAAAAATTTAGCAAAAGTAGCAACAACAATATATATTTTATTACAAGATTTATATAAAATTAATCCAATGTATCAATTCAGTTTAGATAATTATATGAATTTATTTAAAGAAACAATTGAGAAAAAAAATAGAGAATCATATTCTGATATTTCAGAAAAATTAAGAGAATATTCAAATGCTTTAATTCAAGAATCATTTAGTTATTATAGTAGAAGTTTATTTAAAAGTGATTTGTTAGTTTTTGGTTTATTCTATATAAAAACAATATTCTGTGATAATGAAAATCCAAAATTAAAACCATATTGGGATTTCTTATTAGGTAACATTGATACTTCTAATACATCAAATAATGCACCTAATTTCTTACCAGAAGAAAGAAAAGGAATATTTAATTCTTTATTAAAATATTTCCCTAATTTAGCAAAATTAATATCACAAAATGAAAATTGGTTCAAATCATCTTCACCTGAAAATGAATTTAACAAAATGAATGATAGTTACAGTTTAAAACCAATAGAAAAATTAATAATGATTCAAGTAACAAGACCAGATCGTTTAGAAAGTGCTTTAAAAAATTTTATATGTGAAACATTACAAATTGAATCTTTAGTTCCATCTCAAATGAACATGAATCAATATATTGAAAAAAATCCAGATAATAAAATTCCTATAATGTTCTTAACTACATTAGGTTCAGATCCAAGTAAAGATTTAGAAGAATTAGCTTGTAAAATTGTAGGTAGACAAAATTATGTAGAAATTCCAATGGGTGCTGGTGATAGTAATTCTAATATTGCTGTATTAAAAGACTGTGCTGAAAGTGGTAAATGGATTATATTAAAAAATATTCATTTAGCAATTTCATGGTTACCTACTTTAGAAAAGGAAATTAAATCAATTGTAAATCCAAATGAGAAATTTAGATTATTTTTAACTAGTGAAACACATGCTAAATTTTCTCCTATTTTATTACAAAGTTGTATTAAGTATACTTATGAAACTCCACCAGGGATTAAGAAAAATATGGAAAGAATATATCAACAATGGTCAACTGATTTATTACCTAATATAAGAAGTCCTAAAATTCATCAAGCTTTATTTGCTTTGGCTTTTATTCATGCTATTTTACAAGAAAGAAGAACTTATATTCCTCAAGGTTGGTCTAAATTTTATGAATTTTCTTATAGTGATCTTAAAGTTTCTACTGAGACTTTAGTTGAATACTTAAATAAGGATGATTCTGATTGTATTTGGAAAAATATTAAAGGATTAATTAAAGGGACATTTTATGGTGGTAGAATTGATAATGATTTTGATCATGTGGTTATGTGTACTTATATTGATAATATTTTAAATAAGAAAATATTAGAAAATTCTGGTAATAATATTTTAAATAATAAAAGATTACCAGTTTTACTTTCAAGTAATGTAAGAGATTATATGAATATGATAAAAAGTTTACCTGAAAATGATGAACCACAAATGTTTGGTCTTCCATTAAATGTAGATAGAAGTGTACAAAGATATGTAAGTACTCAAGTAATTATGAAATTAAATAGTATATATTCAATATCATCAGACATGCAAAAATTTGACAAAAATTCTTGGAGTGAAAAATTATCTCCATTACTTAACATGTGGAAAAGTATGTATCGTCAAGATATAATAGATACATTAAAAAGTCAAGCAACAAGAATAACAAGTAAAGACCCAATAACTCTATATATCAAAAGTGAAGCAAACCAAATATGTGACTTAGGTAACAAAGTTCAAAATTGTTTAATGGATATAAACAATGCATTAAATGGAAATGCAATATTAACATCACAAGTAATGAACAATAGTCAAGATTTACTAAGAAATTTAATACCAGAAGAATGGAGTAATATATGGGATGGTCCTGAAATACCATTAAATTACTTAAAGAGTTTAGGAAAAAAAATAAATGGTATGGTAAATTATATTAAAGGAGTTAAAGGTGATAATTTATTAAATTCAAATAAAATTAATTTAAGTGAATTTTTACATCCTGAAGCATTTATTAATGCATTGAGACAGAAAAGTGCAAGAGAAATGAAAATTCCTATTGATGAATTGGAAATTGAATGTTATTTTAATGCTCCTGATAATGGAATTTTTGCTAATGTTACTGGATTGTTTTTACAAGGAGCTGATTTTGATGGAAAAAAATTAATTGATATTTCTGGGAATAAAAGTGAAATTGTACAAATGCCACTTTGTCATTTTAAGTTTAGTAAAGGGAAAGTACAACAAAAAGATGAAATTGGTATTCCTTTATATGAAAATTTGTTTAGGGAACATTTTATTTGTAGTTTGGGATTGAAGTTTGAAGGAGATTTAGATACTGTTATTCTTAAAGGGATTGCTCTTTGTTTGGATTAAATTTATTATTTTTTTTTAATTTTAAAGAAAACAATTTATTATTTTTTATTATTGGAAATAGTTTAGTATAAAAATTATATTTTTTTTTTTGGAAAGTTTATAATATGATTTATTTTAATATAAATACTCACTAATAATACATTTTATAATCATTAAATATTAATTAAAAGTTTACTGGGTTTTGTAAAAAGAAAATGACTTTCTTTATTTTAAAAGAAAATTAAATTATTATTATATACATATTAAAATATATTCATCTTTATAATGGAAATATATTAAATATTTGGAAATTTTATTTTAAAGATCTTTCAGTTCCATCTTCATTAATTAAATTATTAGATTGAATAATTATTATTTCATTTCTATTAAAAGTTTTATTATTCAATTTTTTATTTTTATGAGATGATAGAATTAGATTTCTTTCACTAGGATTTAATTGTTCATTTGATTTAGAAATATTATTTATTTTTTTATTTGTATTTGAAATTATTATTTTTTTTGGTTCTATTTTTTTTTTTAAAACTAAAATTTCTTCCATTTTTAGATTACAATTTGGACATTTTTTTTCTTTATTAGAATCATCAAACCATTTTTCCAAACATTTTTTATGAAAAATATGATTACATAATAAAATTAAAATACTTTCTCCAGGAGTAAAACCTAATAAACATATCATACAATTAGTTTTAAATAAATTTTTTGATTCATCATATTTACATTCAATATAATATTTGGATATATCTATATTTTTTTTCTTATCTATTTTATTTATATTTTTAATTTTTTTGGCATGACACCAAAAACAAAAACAAATAAATGAAAAAAAAATAAATATTAAACCTATTATTATTCCATATAGAAATAAATTATTATATTCTTTTTTATATTTAATTTCTATATCAAAAGGATTATATATTTTTCCTTCTTTTGAAAAATATCTTATTATAATTTTTTTAATATTATTTTTAGAATAATGAATGTTTTGTTTAATAAAATGAATATTTTCTTCTGTATTATTGTTATATATAATTTTAATAAAAAAATATTCAGAAGAATCAATTTTTTTTCTATCAATATTGATGATTATTTTTTTTTCTTGTTCTATATTTTCAATTTTCCATAAGCAATAAAGATTTTGAATCCCATAAATTCCATTTTTTTTTATTATTTTTCCTTTAAATGGTATTTTTGTATTTCCTGAATTAAAACAATAATTATTTTGAATAAAATAATATTTATCTGTATTCTCACATTTTAAATAAGGTTCATACCAAAAATTATAATTAATTTTTGTTATTATATATGTACATAAATTATAATCCCAAATACATGAAAAATTTTTTTCTCCAAAATTTGAAGTACAATTAAAACAATCAGTATATTGATTACATAAATCTATTTATTTTATATTTTTATTTATTGTTTTACCTTCTGTGGGAGATAATTGAGATTTTTTAATAAAGAATAATAAGACAAATTGAAAAAAAATCTTGAATTTAATCATTTACTTTTAAAAGCAATTAATCCTAATCTATGAAAAATAATAAAATTTAATAATTTTTCTAATTAGATGTCACAAAACAGATTAATTTTTTTAAATAATGGATAAAAACATATTTTTAAAATATTATTATTTTGAAAAAAAAATTAGTATAACAAAATAAATATAATATACATTTTATATTCATAATTTCATAAGATGAAAAAATTGTTTTATTTTTTAATTAAGATTTTATAAAAAATAAATTAATTAATATTATTATTCTATTTTTTTATTAACAATAAACATAAAATAAAATACATAAAATAAAATCTACAAATTACCAACATATTTAAAAAAAGCTAAAATTTACTTAACATACTTTCATTAGCAGTTTTTAAGAAATTTTCATCAATATCACTAGCACTTTGAAAAATATTATTTTGCATAAAATTCAAAAAAGGTACATTTTCATTTTTAATTAAATCATCTTCATTTCCACTAATTAAATTATTCCCTGGTTTATATGGAGAAACATAATTAAATTTTAACAATTCTTCAAAATCAAAATCCTTAAAAAAAATATGATTTTTAACATTAGAAAAAACTGAAATCCTATTATTAGGAATTTTATATAAAAGAGATTTAATTAAATTATTAAAATTTTCATTTTTAGGATCAGAAGGTAAATGAAGATTACATTCAATAATTTCTTTATAAATTTCATTAATAGAATCAGTAGCATAACCAAAAGGAACCATACCATAAAAAATTTCATATAAAATAATACCAACAGACCAATAATCAACTTCAAATGAATATGGTTTACCTAAAATTACTTCTGGTGACATATAATGTGGTGTTCCAGTTACTGTATTTGTATAATCTTTTCCTCTTAAATATTTAGCTACTCCAAAATCAATTACTTTAATATAACCATTTTTATTCATCATTAAATTATCTGGTTTTAAATCTCTGTGGATTATTCTTCTTTTTGATAAGTAATGTAATACTGTGAATAATATTCCTCCGAAAAATTGAGCTTCTTCTAATTTTCTTAATTCTTTTTTTTCTTTTTGTTCTAAGTATCTTCTCATGTTCATTCCATCTATATATTCCATTAGAAAAAAAATGAAATCTCTTGTTTTAAATGTATTTTTTAATCTTACTATAAATGGATGATCAACTTGGGACATTATTGTTTTTTCATTTAATACTAATGATGCGTATTCTTTATTTTCAGATATTATTTCTATTTGTGTTGTTTTTAATGCAAATAATTTTTTTTTATTGTGTACTAAATATACTTTACCAAAAGAACCTCTTCCTATTTCTGTTAAATAAAATAAATTTTGTAATGATATTGAACTATCATTTTTATCTATAATTTTTCTTAATCTTAAATAAAAATCACTTTTATTAACAATATCATTATATGTATCTTTATCAATTGAAAATAATATTGTTTGGTTTTTACTTATAAAATTTGTCTTTTGAGGATAATTTATTATATCTGATGATATATCACCAAATGATTTACCTTTATTTAAAATTTTCAAATTAACACCATTTATATTTAAATTAACTTCTCCATTAAATATATAATAAAATTCATCTGATTTAGGACCATCTTTTAATATTATTTGTCCATTTTTAAATTTTTGTTCTTTTAATGAATTCATAATTTGATACATTTTAAATGGACTTATATATTTAAATAAAGAAATACCTCTAAATGTTTGTTCAAGTTCTAAAGATTTTAATCTATATGTTTTAAAAATATCATTTGTTAAAATTTTTGGTAAAATTTCATACCAATCACATTCAAAAACAATCACTTCATCAGCAATTAAATTATACATTATATTAACATCTGTTGTTACTGATTCAGTATTAAATTTACCTGTAATTAATCTATTATTATAATTTTCTCCTATTAGTTCTAAAATATTATCTATATCAACTGCTAAAAATTTACTTTTAATTATTGTACCAGAAATTGGTAAAATTATTTTCTTTTGAGTTTTTGATAATATAGTATCATTAAAATAAAATTTTAGTTGAAAGGAATTATAAATTTTTTTAATTATTTTATTAGTGAAACAAAGTGATAAAAATTCATCTTTTTTTATTGCATCTTTAAATAAATCCTGAATTAAATTTTGAATACATTTATCACCTAAATATAAAAATATTTTATTATATGGAATTTCAATAATAGAACAATCATTAACAGTTTCATATTCATATAAAGATTCAATTTGATTAAAAATACCAATTTCTCCAAAAATATCACCATCAATTAAAGATTTAATAGGTGTATCATATCTTTTTGCTTTAATTTCACCTGAATAAATAAAATATATATTTTCAAATACTTTATCTGCTTCTAATATAATTGTATTACTTTTATATTTATTAATTGGGCAATTTTTAACTAATTCAATTAAATAACCATCTTCTATATATGAAAAAAAGAAATTTTTTTTCAATGCCCAAAATTTATTTTCAATATTTTTTTTTTCATAATCAATAATAAATTTCCTATATTTTTCTAATGGTAATTCAAATAAATAAGTTCTAATAATAGTTTTAATATAACATTTTGTCTTTGAATATTTTAATAAAGCTTGATTTGATATTCCATTTAATTTTGGTAATTCATAAATATCATCATCAATACCATATTCTATTTTTCCTTTTTCTATAATGTAATATAAATCTTCAAATTTAGAATTTTGATCAAAAATTATAATTCCATCTTTATATCTTTTATAAGTTAAAGTATTTATAATCATATTAATAAAACTTTCGTTCATATCAGAAGTTATTAGTTCATTTTCAGTTAAAATTTTGATTAAAATATTTCTTTGTTTAATTGTTATTTCTTTATTTATTATTTCAATTGGAAGATGTTTTTTTTTTTCTTTTATTGATTCTATCTTTTTTGATAATTTATAATTTGGAATCATTTTTTTTGTATTATGATTTCCAATTAGTTCTAGTTTTTTTAAATTTAAATCAATATTGTTATTTAAACTTATTTCTTGATTACTTTGAGATTTTGATTCAATTTTAATTAAATTTGCGTTTGATTGATTTGGTGGATATTCATATATTTTATATTTATTATGTAAATCTAAAACTTTATGTTCAATATTATTAGTTTTTAATGATATTTTATGTTGCAATAAAATGTTTTTTTTCATTAAATTATTTATTGAAATAGCAAAAGATTTCCTACTAAGATTTATATCATTATTTTTTTTTAAAGTAGGTTTTAATTCAATATTACTATAATATAATTTATTTATTGATTCATCAATACTTTTTTGATGATTGTCAATTCTTTCTTGTAAAACTCTTTTAGTAATATCATTTTTATCTCCTTCAAATACAGTTATTTTTAAACTTGTGCCAAGTATATTTTTTGTTTCTTCAAATCTTGAATTATCTTCAATTTTACATACATTTTCTTTTATTTTTAATATTTCATTTATTTTTATTTTTGGATTATTATTGCAACATATATTACCCATTCAATTTTTTTAAATTAAAATAATTTAATTCAATTATAGTTTTTCATTTTTACATTTTGAATATATATGATTTTAGTATATATTATTTTTGAATAAAGTTTATTTTTTTGATTATATTGATTTAGTTTTTATTGGAGAATGATGGTTGTGTGGATATTTATAAATAATAATTCAAAATTTATGTAAAATTATAAAATCATTTTTAATAATTATTTAATTATTATAAATTTAAAAAATTGAATGAAAGAATTCTTCTTTTTATTATCAATATATATTATATCAATTAAATGCACAAATAGTGAAATAAATGAAACAATATTTAATTATATTCATACAGGTAAATATAAAGAAATGGAAAATTACTTAGATTCCTTAAAAGAAAAAAATATAACATTTAAAACAGAATTAATTTCAAATATCGAAAATAAAATTAAAGAATTAAATAATATTTTTACTCAATTTTCAAAATTAGATAGTTCAAATAAAAAAACAATAGCCCCAGCATTTTATTGGTTTGAAGATTATTTTTCAATAACATTAATGATATTTTTTAGTTATAGACATAACACTCCAGGTTGTGGAGAAATAGAAGATCACTTTGAAACTTTATATAAAGATGATAGAAGTTTTCATTTTGATGCTAATTGCATTATGGGTGATGAGGAAAAATATTTTAGTTTAGATTTAAATTTACATGGTAAAATGAAAAAAATTACTCAAATTACTATTGAAAGAGGAAAAGCAATTATTAAAATAGATAAAAAAGATATTGGATTTTGGAATGTTTTACTTGCTGCTGGTGAGGAAATTCCAAAAAATATGTTAAGAGGAGTATCATAAATTTAATAATAAATTATTTACTTTTTATTATTAAAAAAATAATAAAAATTATAGATAAAATAACTTTAAATTTAAAAAAAAATAAAATAAAATAATATCAAAAAAAAGACTAAAAATAAAATAATTTTAAAAAATAAAAAAATTAAAACCATTATAAAAAATTATAATGTCCACGTATTATAAACAAACGGTAAAACTAAAAAAAAAAAAATATAATAAAAAAAAATAAAAAGTCGAAAGTAAAACAATTAAATAAAAAAAATAATAAAATAATCATTTAAAAAAATGAAATCCCAACAAGTTCCCCTAGACGAAGAAAACCAAAAACGTAAAGAAGAATCACGTCGTCAAAAGGAAGAAACCCGTAAACAAAAAATAGAAGCATACCGTGAGGCAGCAGAGCGTCAACAACGTCAACGTCAAGCAGCAGAAGAAACAGCAGCACGTTTAGGAAAAAAAAAATCTGAATGGTATATGAATCCCTATTACTTAACATTTGGCGCTTTGACCTTATTATTACTTTATGTAATAATAATGTTATTCTTAAATAAACAACCACCTTTAAATAAAGTTCCTGTACTCGATGATAAAAGAATACATGAACATAATGATAATTTCCCTTGGAAACAAGGAGTCTCTTCTTTTTGGGAAGGAGCAACACTTGCTGATGCTAAGAAACTTTTTACTACAAATTTTGCATCACATTCAAATATTCCTAAATGTATTGTTGATACTTCATTAATTCTTCCAGATTCTTTTGATACTAGAAAAGAATGGGAAAGTTGTAAAATGGATGTTATGAATCAAGAAAGAAAATGTTCATCTGCTTTTGCTTCAGTTTTAGCATCTGCTACTAGTGAAAGATTATGTATTTCTAGTCAAGATAAAGTTTTAACTCCTCTAAGTGCACAAGAACTTATTTCTTGTGATACTACTAATCACGGATGTAGAGGTGGTTACCTTAATAATGCACTTGATTATATTAGAGTTAAAGGACTTGTTGAAGATAAATGCTTCCCTTATAAAGCAAGTAGTGAAGTTAAATGTGATGAAATGTGTAAAGATGGTAAAAGAGAGAAAATAGATTCTTTTTGTGTTTTATTTGGAGAAGAAGATATTAAAAGAGAAATTATGAAAAATGGTCCTGTTGTTGGTGTTATGCAAGTTTATTCTGATTTTTTAACATATAAAAATGGTGTTTATGTTAAAGGAGATGATATTCCTAGATTTAGTGGTTATCATACTGTTAAAGTCATTGGTTGGGGTATTGATAGTGAAGGTGAAGCTAATAAATATTGGATTGTTGAAAATACTTGGGGAAGTGATTGGGGTGAAAATGGTTATGCTAGAATTGCTATTGGAAATGAATTTTTCTTTGAACAATATGTTTATGGGATTAAAACACATAATGAAGTTTTAGCTGCTCAAGAAGCTATGAAGAATAAAAAAGAAAAAGAGAAAGAAAAAACTAAAATTGATGATATTCCTGATACTAAATTGGATGATGATGATGAGAAAAAATAAATTTTTTAGAGGTTAGTAATTATAAGTTTGATTTAAAGATAAATAATTGAATATAAAATATTTAATTTTAAATTTTTTTTTCTTTTTGGGTTTTTTGCCTTTTTTTTTTAATTATTATTTAGATTTTTTATTAATTAAATAAAAAAATAAATTAAATTTAATTTATTTGATATAAATAAAAAATTAAATTAATTTTCTAAAAAAAAATTAGATTAAATAAACAAAAAACTAAAAAAAAATGTCTTCAATATCATTTATAGAATCAAAATTAATAAGAGCTCACTCAGCATCATCTTTAATATCTCCTGAATCTCATATTTTATCCAAACATCCAATAAAACAAATAGGAAACTATTCCTTAGGTTCAGAAATAGGAAGTGGAGCATTTGGTAAAGTAATACTAGGTCATAGTCTCCTAACCCATGATCCAGTAGCAATAAAAATATTAGACAAATTAATTCTAAGTCAAACCCCAGAAGATTTATCATTAGTTCAAAAAGAAATATCAATATTAAAAATAGTAAAACATAAATATATAGTACAATTATATGAAATATTAGAAGATGCTTATTCAATATATATAATAATGGAATATTGTGAAGGAAAAGATTTAATGGATAATATAATAACAAAAGGTCATTTAACTGAAATTGAATCATTAAAATTATTTCAACAATTAATAAATACATTATTATATTTACATAGTCAAAATATAACACATAGAGATATAAAAATAGATAATATGTTACTTGATAGAAATGGTGATTTAAAATTAGTAGATTTTGGTTTGAGTACAAAATACAAAGATAATGAATTATTAAATCAACCATGTGGTACTGTAGTTTATGCTGCACCTGAAGTACTTCAAGGAAAAGAATATCATGGTATGCTTTGTGATGTTTGGTCAAGTGGAATTGTTTTATTTGGAATGTTAAGTGGTTATTTACCTTTTAATGATAGTGATGATGAAGTAAATAAAAAAAATATTATAAAAGGTGTTATTGATTATCCTAAATTTATTTCTCCTTTTGTTAAAGATTTACTTAAAAAAATGTTAGAAGTTAATCCAATGAAGAGATGTACCTTAAAAGATATTTTAGAACATAAATGGTTTAATTTAATTGAATGTAGATTAATTCCTGGGATTATTGTTGGTTATAATAAAATTCCAATTGATGATGATGCTGTTTTAAAATGTGAAGAATTTGGTTTTGATAAGAATAATATTAGAAAAGCTGTTTTAAATAATTTATTTAATGAATATTCAGCTATTTATTATTTAGTTATTAGGAGGAAAATAATTGAAGGTAAGGATAGTGTCAGTGATTTATTTTCAGAAAAATTTGTTAAATTTGCTCTTGATGAAGATAATATTGTTTTAGATTTGAATAAATTTAAAAAAAAAAATATTGAAGATGAAAAATATGATAATGATAATTTAAATAAGAAACATTCTGGTGTTATTGGAGCTATAAGAAATTTACAAAATAGTAAAAAAAATTTAACTCCTTTGTCTAATAAGAATTCAAGTGATTTTAGTGAAACTTTAGATTCAAATATTAGAGGAATTTCAAAGGAGTTTACTAAGAATTCTACTAATCAAATTAGTTTGAAAAGTGATAAGAAGGATGATTTTAAAATTATTGTTGTTAAACAAAAAAAATTTGAAGATATTAGGAATTTTAGTAATGATAATAATGAAAATAAAAATTTAAATAATAATAAGAATAATAATTTTAGTCATGAAAAAAAAAGAAATAATAAAATTATGCAATCTAGGAATGCTAAAACTAATAAAAAAAATAATTTAATTTTTACATCTTCAATTGATAAAAAAAATAATACTTTTTCAAAAGAAGTTAAAAAAATTATTAATAATAAAATACAAAAATATTATTTTGAGAATTCATTAAATACAAAAAAAAATAATACTAGAAATAGATATAATATTTTACAATTGAATAATTCGATATCAGTAAAAATAAATAAATCAATTAAAAATAATTCTCAAGATAAAAAATCAATTAAAAATAAAGTAATAAATAGTAAAAATAATTCAAAAAATCATAAAAATAATGCAGCAATATCAACAGGAAAAAAAATTGATACTATATTAAAGAAAAATAAAAAATGTAGTTCATCAGAAAAAAAAAATAAAAGAATAATTAAACCTTTTTCAAATACTTTAAATTCAAATCAAAAAGAAAATAAAAGAAAAATAAATATCCTTCAAACTTATGAACAAAATTCATTAATGATGAAAAAAAAAGATTTTCAAATTTCAAATTATACAGATTCAAAAACTTTTAATGATTTTTCTGGAAAAAAGAAATTAGAATTTTTAAATAAAAGTAATTTATCAAATAAAAATATATCTATGAATTTAAATTCCAATATTATCTCTCCATCCTCATATAAAATAAAAAAAAAAATAAATATAAGCCCAATAAATATTACAAATACAAATCAAAAACAAAAAAAAACATTAAATAACAGTTTAATAAATAAAGAAACATCATTAAAATTAAAATATGATTCAAAATATAATAAAATGAGAAATAAAAATGAAAGGATATATAATAAAAGTAAATCAAGTAGAAAAGAAAATGTGACATTTGAAACAGAATATCCTCAAACATCAATTAAAAAAAGTAAAATAAATAATTGTAATAGTAAAACAAAAAGGAAAAATTATGGAAGAAATATTAATAATATTTCTTCAATTTTATTTAAAAAAAAATCACCATTGACATATAGAGATATTTCAGATTCTCCAAAACAAAAAATTTTAAATTCAAAAACACGATTAATGAAAATTCCTTGGAAATTAAAAAAAGATGGAATAAATAATAATTTAGATAATAAAGAGATTTATTCAAATTATATAAAAAAATTTGAGAATAAAATTAGGAAAAAACCAAAAAATTTATCAAATATTAGAATTAAATCAAGTATTGAATCTTCATTTTATAAAACAGAAAATAAAACATTTATTACAAATATTGAAAATACAAAAAAAGAGATTGAATCAACTAAATTAAGAATGATACAAATTAGAAATAACAATAAAATGAATTCTTTAATACATAATAACTATTCAATATCAATATCATTTGATTCAAATAAAAATTCAAAAAAGAATTTGATTAATAATATAATTCCTTATTATAGTGGTCCTATAGATATTATGTGTATTCTTAATTCAAATAATATAAAAGACTCTATTGATTTTTTAATTGGAAAATTTAAAAAAAATAATATAAACTATATTAAATTGAAATTGAATAAATTTAAATGTTCAAAAAATGGAAATAATTATGAAATTGAAATATTTCAAATAGATAATGGATATATAAATTCAGATGAAAATATATTTTATTATAAAATAAAATGTAAAAAAGATTTCTACTTATCATATAGAACATTAAGACAATTTTTATTTGAATAATATCCTCATAAAAAAATGTAATCTACATTATTTTTTTAAATAATTTATTTATAAATACAAAATCAAAAAATTAAAATTATATATATAAAAAAAATACAATTATAACCAACTTAAAAAAAATAATTAATTTAAAAAAAACTTAAATAAAAAATAAAAATATACATTAAAATTAATTAATTTAAAAAAAAATCTTTAATATCATTCAAAAACTAAATTATGGGTAAACGTGGAACAATAAAACATTTAAAGCGTATATACGCTCCTCGTAACTGGATGTTAAGTAAAGTAGGAGGTATCTGGGCAACAAAACCAAGTCAAGGTCCCCATAAATTAAGAGAATGTATGCCTCTTCTTGTTCTTTTAAGAAACAAATTAAAATTAGCATTAACAGGTCGTGAAGCAAAATTAATTATAAAAGCTAAAGAAGGTAACATTGCAGTAGATGGAAAAATAAGAAAAGATGTAAAATATCCAGTTGGTTTTATGGATGTTATAAGTTTACTTAAAGCAAATGTAAATTATAGAATTTTATATGATGTAAAAGGAAGATTTGGTTTAGTTAAAATTTCAAAAGAAGAATCAAAATATAAATTATGTAGAGTTAAAGAAAGATTAATGGGACCTAAAAAAATTCCTTATATTATTACTAATGATGGTAGAACTTTAAGATTTCCTAATCCTGATATTAAAAGAAATGATACTATAAAATTGAATTTAGATACTAATGAAATTGTTGATTATTATAAATATAAAATTGGTGCTAATGTTATGATCACTGGTGGTAATAATATTGGGAGAACTGGTGTTATTGTTGATATTGAAAAACATCCTGGTTCTTATGAAATTGTCTATGTTAAAGATAATCGTGATAAGGAATTTTCTACTAGGTTAGGTAATGTTTTTGTTATTGGTGATAAGAAAGCTGAAGTTAGTTTACTTAAAAATCATACTAGATTTTCTATTATTGAAGAAAGAGAACGTAATGCTTCTAAGAAAAAAAGTGAGGAAGAAGAGGAATAAGGTTTTTATTTGGGATTATTTAATTGATTTGGTTATTTAGGAAATAAAAACTATAAAAGATATTTAAACATAATAAATTTTTTTTTATTATTTTTTTTTATTTATTAAGTGTGTGTTTTATTTATATTAATTATGGAAATTTTTTTTTTGAATTTATTATTAAAGGTTTAAATAATAATTTAATTAAAAATTAAAAATAAAATCTAAAATTAAATTTTAATAAAAATAATTATTATTAATAATAATTATTATTATTTCTCCTATAACCACCTCTTCTATATCCTCTATTATTATTATATCTATCTCCTTTATTATAATTATAATTATCATAATTCTTATTATAATTTCCACTTTGATAATTATCTTGTTTTTGATTAAATTCATTGTTTTCTAATTTATTTTTTAATTCCTCTTCTTTTTCTTTTTTCTTTTCTTCCTCTATTTTAAAATCAATATCATATTGAAAAGTAACTTTATTAGAAATATCTTCTTTTTCTTCTTTTCTTTCTTTTTTCTTTTTTTCTTTTTTCTTCTTTTCAGTAATTGAAAAATATTTATCATAATTTTCTCTTTCTTTAATAGTAGCTTTTGAAATTAATGATGGATCAATAATAATTTCTTTTTCCTTTTCTTTTTCATTTTCTTCATCTTCTTTTTGATGTGTATTCTTTAAATAATCTTCTAAAGTTTGCATATTATCTGGTCTTATTAATAAATCCTCTTTTTTTTTTTCTTCTTTATCTTTTCCTTTTACTTTTTTAGCTTTTTTCTTTTTTTCTTTTTTTATTTTTTCATCATCAGGAATTTCAAGTTTTATTTCATTTCCTTCTTTATTTTCTTCAATTTTACTTTCTACATTTTCATCATTTTTCTCATTTTTATTTTCTTTATCATTATTATTATTATCTTCATTTTTATTCTCATCATTTTTATTTTTTGTATTAACATTTTCATCATTAACTTCTTTTAAATATTCTTTATTTTGATTTTTCTTATTTTTATAATAATAATCATTATCATTATTATAATTATTATCATTATAATAATTTTTCCTATTATAATTATTATATCTTTTTCCTTGATTATAATTATAATCATAATAATTATTATTATAATTATAATTATAATCATAATAATTATTATTATAATTATAATCATAATAATTATTATTATTATAAATATTTCTTTTATAATATGGTCTTTCATTATTATAATAATAATTTTCTTCTTCTTGTTTTGCATATTGTCTATCATCTTGCCATGTTCCTTTACCACCTGCACCATTTTTTGCTATTTCTTTTCCTCTTCCTGTTCCACTTTTTCTTTCAAATTCTCTTTTTTCTTTTTTTTGCTTTTTTTCTTTTTTTGTTTTTTCCTCAATGTCTTCTTCTTCTTCTTTTTTTTGCGCTAATTTTTTTTGTTTTTCTAGAAGTTTTTTTTTTTTCTTCAGGACGTATTTTTCTTTTGATATTTTGATTTCCAATATTTTTAATCATACGTTCTTCTGATGTGAATTTTGTATCTAATATTGGAATTTCTGTTTCTTCATCTGAATCGACTTTTTCTTTAAAAGATTGAAAAGGATTTGATGTTGCCATTTTAAAAATGTATTATTTCTATTATTTCTGATATTTAAATTATTTTATATAATAAAATAATTATTTTTATAATATTAATTAATTAAATAAAAAAGAAATAAAATTATTAAAATAATATTTAACTCATAAATATAAATTATAAAGTTTAGAATATTTAGAAGAGAGTTAAAAAGATGTTTATATTATATTTTTATAATTTATTTCATAAATCAATATATAAATTATTTATTTATATTATTATTCATCATTGGATTATTCATCATATTCATTGTATTATACATAGGATTATTTCTCATTGGCATATATAACATATAATTATACATATATTGATTATTTAATCCCATAAAATTATTTCTATTTTGCATTATATTATTATCATTAGGAAATTGATAAGGAATATTTTGTGTGTTTTCAAAAGTTTTTTTTTCATTTTTTTTCTTTTCTTCTTTTAAATGTCTCTTATAATGCATTAATATTGAATAATTTAATATTTTTCTCCATTTTTCTTCATCTAATCCATAATTAAAATAATCTGAAATATCATTATTTTGTTTATTTTCACCATTTGTATCATTTAAAAAAGTTTCTATTAATCCATCTTCGTTTGGATTTGTAAAAATAATTTGATATCCATATTTAAATTTTTGAGAACTATTTTTATAATTATTATCTTGTGGATTAATTTCTTCTTTTTTTACTTCATTCACATTAGTATTATTCGGATTATTTAAATTATTTTTTGAACTTACTTCTTCTTTTTTTTCATTTTTATTTATTTGAGTTACTTTAAATAAAGTGTCTAAAAGATCATTATCCATTTTAATTAAAAAAAAATAAAAATAAAATTAAATATTTATAATTCCTAAATATTAAAATTAAATAAAAAAAATATATTTTAATCAAATACAAAAATAGCAAAAAAAACTATTGAAAAATAAAATAAAATACAATAACAAAAAAAAAAAAAATAAAAAAATCCATAATAAAAATTACCAATCTAAAAAAGGATCTTGATCTTTATCTAAACTTTCAACATTTTCATCACCAGAATCAGGATATTCATTAAAGCATGAAGTATCAGAAGGTCCTTTAACATCAGGAATATAAGGTGGAATCATTTTTAAAAAAACAAAAGCCCTCCAATCAAAATTATTAAACAATCTATGATTAACAATATCTTTAACTCCATTTTTTAAACAACCATATCTTTTAGTAGTATCAGCAGTTAATAAATGTTTAATTAAGCTTTTAGCATCTTTATTAATAGTATTTGGAAATCTAATTTTACCTTTAATAATTTTTTGATATATCATCATTGGATCATCATCACTGAAAGGATCAATTCCAACTAACATTTCATATAATAAAATTCCCATTGTCCACCAATCAACTGGTTTACCATGTCCTTTATTTAATATTATTTCTGGAGCTAAATATTCTGGTGTACCACATAATGTATATGTCTTACCACTTTCTAATACTTTTGCAAAACCAAAATCTGTTAATTTTAAATAACCATTTATATTTATTAAAATATTTTCTGGTTTTAAATCACGATATATTATATTTTTACTATGTAAATATGTGAATATTGTTATTATGTGACATATGTAAAATATTGCTTGTTCTAATGGGAAACTTTGACAATTTCTTAATAAGGAAAATAATTCTCCTCCTGGAATGTATTCTAATATTAAATATAAATATTTTGGATCTGTTAAATTTACTCCTTTTAATTCAACTATGAATGGATGGTTTAATATTGTTAATATATTATATTCTGAATAAATGTGATCTACTTGCTTTTGTTTTACTATTTCAATCTTTTTTAATATTTTCATTACATATACTTTATCTTTCTTTTTATGACGTGATAAACGTACTCTACCAAATGAACCTAATCCTACTGTTTGAAGGAGTTCAAAATCATTTATGTTTACTTTTATATTATTTTTTTGAGTTTTCTCATTTTCATTATTATTACCATTATTTTCTTCCATTTGATATATTTAATATTTTAATTTTTTAATTTGTTATACATGATAATTTTCTAATATAAAATGAGTGAAAAATATGCAAGTTGTCCTCAAGAAGGAAAATATGTTTTTATAGAATATGATCCAAAATTAGATAGATTTATTGGTAATATAACTATTCAAAATAAATTGAATGATAAGTATATTCTTGCAAAAGTTTATGAAAATTCAGAATTAAAATTTTTAAAAGCAAATCCTTCAATAAGTGTAATTCCCCCATTAAAAATTAATAATATTCAAGTGACTACAAGTAATTATTTAATAAAAGAAAATCCTTCTATTAAATTTCAAATTATTTGTATTCCAATAGATGGGTATTTAACTGATCCTAATGAAATTAAGAAAGTTTATAATTCAATTGATTATAAAAAAATTGGGCAAAAAATAAATATTGAAGGTAAATATAAAGATAATACACCTTCAATTGTTTCTTCATTTAATGAACAAAAAAAATCTAATAATTCATTTATTACATCTCAATCAAATTATGATTTTGAGAGTTTAAATAATAAGGTTACTGATTTAAAAAAAAAAATTCAAGAAATGGAAGAAAAAATAAAAATATCTTTAGAAAAATTACAAGAATTATATTCAAAAAGTGTAGGATTAAAAGAGGAAAATAATGAAAAAAATGAAAATGAAAAAAATAATACTTCTACATTATATAAATTAATAAAAAACAAATATTCAGAAATATTTACATTAATTGCAGTTTTATGTTCATTTATTTTAGGGGCATCAATAAACAGATTAAAGTAAAAAAAGAAAATATAATTTTTTAAAATAATATTTTAAAAAATTAATTAATTAAATAATATATTTATTAAAATAATGGAAGAAAAAATAGAACAAAAACCTAGTTTAATTGAAAAAATTACATTTCTCAGAAATAAAAATAAATTAATATTATATGAATATTTTTTATGTTCATTATTTGCTGCAATATCATGGGGTTATTATACAATTAAATTAGGATTTCATAGTTATAATATTGCAAAAAAATATAATTTTAATTTAAGTGGTTTAACAAGGAAATTTACTTATTTAGGAAAATATAGAGATTTTAGTGATTTTCAATGGAGATATTTTAGAGGAAATTATAAATTAATATTATATTTTGCTTTTATTTTTATTACATTATCTCAATGTGTTAAAAGACTTTGTAGTTTCACTGTTTCAAAATTTTTTTATTTAATTATTGGTGTTGGATATGGTTATTATTTACATGGTAATAAAATATTTTTCCTTTTTTTAACTCTTATTACTACTTATTTATTATGTTTACTTCTTCCAAAAATTGGAAGTAAAATATTTGTTTTTTTAACTTGGTCAATTTGTATTTTTATAAAAATAACTTCTGAAATTTATGATGGATATTCTTTTGAAGATTTTGGTATTTATACTATTAATGAATATTCAATTTTAGGATGGAATGCTTGTTTTGGATTAAATATGTTAAAAATAATAAGTTTTAATATAGAATATAAAAATGCTTATGAAAAAAAATATGAAAATAATTATATTCTAGATTTAAAAAAAGCAAAACAACATTGTGAATCTTGTAAAAAAGGTGAATTTTGTTTAACATGTTTAAAATTTGTTAAAATAGATTTAGAATATTTTACTTTTATAAATTTTTTAATTTATATATTTTATCCACCTTTATATTTTAGTGGTCCAATAATATTATATCATAGTTTTATATTTCAATGGATAAATTTTAAAGAAAATGAACATAGAAAATTTTTAAACAAAAAAAAAATATTATATATAATAAGAAACATTATAACATTTTTTGTCTTTGAATTATTTAATCATTATATTTATATTAACTGTTACTTAACAAACAAATATAATAAATTCATATTAAATGATGAAGAAAAAAATTTTAATTATTTTGATTTAGCTTTATATAGTTTTAATAACTTAACATTTTTATGGTTGAAATTTACAGTAATTTGGAGAACAGCAAGAATTTGGTCTTGGCTTGATGGAATATTAACAGAAGAAAATATGAATAGATGTGTTTATAATAATTATTGTTTTGAAGGTTTTTGGAGAGCTTGGCATAGATCTTTTAATGTTTGGATAATTAGATATATTTATATTCCTTTAGGAGGGAAAAATACAAAAATTTTTAATATGTGGATTGTATTTTCTTTTGTTGCTTTATGGCATGATTTAAAATTAAATTTATTAATTTGGGGTTGGTTTATTTGTTTTTCATTAATTCCTGAAATTATTGTTAAAAATTATTTTAATCAAACAAAATATGCTTATTTAAATGATTTGTTTTTATATAGGTTTTTAAAATATAGTTTTTGTTCTTTTTATATCATTTTAATGATTTTGGCTAATTTAATTGGTTTTGGAATGGGAAGTGAAGGTGTAATTGAATTAACTATGAAAATTGTTAGTTTAACTTCTTTTACTTATTTTTTTAAAATTTTATTATTTCTTATTCCTTCTACTGTTTCTATGTTTTATATTCGTGATTTAGAAAAAAATATATATGGAAAAAATGTTAATTATTAATATTTAAATTAATATAATTTTTTATATTAAGTATCTTATTTATATAATATTTGTGAACAATTATTAATCTTCAAATTTCATTGTTTTCATTTTTTTAAATGTAGTTTTCCTATTAGTAAATTTTCTTATTAATTTTGACTTTTGGGAATTGAAATTATTTTGTAATGAAAATCTTCTATTTAATTCTTTTTCATTTATAATTTTATTTATAATTTCATATTTCGAACAAAAAAAATGATTCCATTCAATTATATTTATTTTAACTAAATCATCTAAAATTTTTTCTTCTAAATTTACAGAATATAAAACAATTTTATTTATAATATTTTTATTATATTCTTTCCAATGTAATGTTGGTTGTTTTATATTAATTTGAATTTTTTTATTATTATTTTCTTCAAATTTATAAAAAAAATTATCTAAATTATTAATCTTTATTCCATTTAATAAATCTAATGAAAAAAATGCTGTTTTTTTTTTTTCATTAATTAATGAACATTTATAAATTATATCTTTTATATTATATTTTTTTGATAATTTATATAAGTTTTTAAAATCAATGAAAGATATTTGAAAAATATTTTCATTATCATCAATTTTTATTGCTATAATATATGATGTAAATGTTATAAAATTTATTCCATTATTATTTAATTGATAAAAGAAATTTTTTTGATTAATTTTTTTATTATTATTTCTCATTGTTAAATTATTCCTATTTTCATCATCAATATTCAAAATTATATTTTCAAAATTATTTAATTTATAAAATAATTTTGATATTGATTGTCTAAAAATTTTAAAAGAACTTAAATAGCATAAAGTAGGAATTTCCCATTTTTGAAAATTATTTTTATATAAATAAAGTAAAAGTCCTTTACCAGCAATTTTATAAATAAAAATATTATTTTTTATTAATTCAATTTTAGGAGGAATAATTTCAAGTTTAAGTTCTTTATCTTTTTTTAAAAAAGAAAATGAATTAATTATTTGTGAATTATTTGAAAAAAAATTTGAATTAAAATCAAATAATTCAATATTATCCATATTTGAAAAATCATGAATAATATCATTTAAATTAGTTTTAATTTTTAATAAATTATCATTAGGATTTATTTCTAAAATTTGAGTAAGAAATAATATAAAATATTCATATGAAATTGCATAAAATAAATTTATAATATTAAAAGGAATATATAATGTTTGAATTTCTTTATTTTCTAAATCTAAAATTTTTATGCAAAAAGAATATAAATTTAAAGTAATATTTTCTTTTTTATTTCTACCAATTGAAAATATTTTATTCAATTTATTTTCATTATTTGAATTTTCATGATGATGAATTAAATATTTTAATTTGTTGATGATAAAATAACTTTCTTTATTATGAAATTTAAAATTATCATTTAAAATATAAGAAGCATCTTTAGGTAAAAATTTCATCATTTTTATTTCATCATCTAATTCTTCAATAATATTATTATTTGATTTACTTTTATTCAAAAAAAAAGAAGCAGAATTAGTCATTGAAAATCTTATTAACTCATTATCAGAATCATTTATAGATAAAGGATAAGAAGAATCACTAAATAAAATTTTTCTTCTAACTTTTATTTCTGTACTTTTAAAATTTGATGATGAATTTGAATTATTAATTATTGGAAATTTATTTTTTTTTAAATTATTTTTTTGTTTTTGTTTATTATAGATTTGAAAAATATTTTTGGTATTATTTACATCAAAAATTTTTATTTCTTTTTTTTTATCTTCTATCTTCTTTATTTTTGTAGATATTGATTTTTCTCTGAATATTTTACCTATTGATTCATTTTTTTTAATTGATTTAAATGAATAACCTTTTATTGGATTTTCTATTGGATTTTTTTCTAAATACATTTTTTTGATTTCATTCCACATTTATTCAATAAATATGAAATAAATATTTATCTTCTAAAACATAAATTATATTGAAAAAATTTAATAAAAAAAACAATTCATATATATTTAAAAAAATCATATTTTTTAAATTTTTAAATAGATTTTAATAACAAAAAATTTTAATTCCAAATTTATATAAAAAAAATATTAAATATAAAAGAATAAAATATAATTATTTAAAAAGATTATATAATTATAAAAAAAAATGTCTCTCGAATACCGAAAAATTGTAATTCCTCGTAAATTAGATTGGTCAAAAAAATTCGAAGTAGAACCAACAATAACACCAGAAGTAATAAAAGAATTAGAAACAGCATTAAACGATGTAGCAAAGGGAAAAAAAGTAGATCCAAAAACAATGGAAGCAGGATTAAGAAGAATAAATTTCCATAAAGAATATCCAGAAAATATTTAAAATAATACAAGGAATGTCACTTCAAGTAGATATAAGTGGAGAAGAATTAACAGTACAACAATTTATTGATTATATAAGTGAAACAATTGGAGGTAATACAACAAGAGCTGGAGTTAATGTTACTTTTGAAGCTATAAAAGATGAAAAAACTGGTGATATTACTGCTGAAAGTATTGCAAAAATTGTTGAAGAATTAGGTGAAAATTTACCTCTTGAAGATATTGAATATATTTTACAAACTATTGCTCAACCTTATGGAGATCCTAATATTAATAGTGAAGAATTTTATTATATTATGACTAAGAAACCTTCTGATGCTGCTAAAATTAATTCACTTACTAAAGAAATGGCTATGGAATATGATGAAGAAGTTAAGGAAGTTAAAGGAGATAAGAAAAGAAAGTAAATTTCCTTTTTTATTATTGTGAAAAATTTAATTTTTATTTAAAAACTTTTTATTTAAAGAATTTATATTTGTTTTTTTTTTATATTTTTGTTATCAATGAAAAATAATTATATTTTATTATTCTTATTATTGATAAAAGAATAATTATAATAAATTATTATCTAACTAAATATTAAATTATTTTATTTATATATAAAAATAACCAAATAATTATTATATCAAATAAATTAATCATCTAATATATAATCTCCTTTTTCATTAAGAAATCCAGGGGTAACAATAAAATCTTCATTATTTCTATTAAAAGACAAAACTTTATATTGAGTCTTAGGATTATAATAAGCAGGACCAGGATTTTTGAATTCTTTATCATTTTTTTTCCATCTTGGAGCATTTAACTTGAAAATATCAGGTTTTTTAGTTTTATGTAATATTTTATGAATATATTCCATACTATCAATTACATTATTTGATAATCCTCTACTTGTCATTAAATATTTATCGTTATCTTCATTATTATCTTTTTTTGATATTTCTTTTGTAAATGATTTATTTTTTATTTTATATATATCTTGTTTATTTAATATAAATGGATTAAATATATTATCATTAACATTATAAATTCTACCTTTTTTATTTTGTAATTTAAATTTTGCATCTTCAGGTTTTTGTTCAGTTTTAATTTTATATTTTTTCAACAAATCAACTTGTTTTTCTTTAGCTTTCCTAAAATAATAAGATACCTGATCCTTATAATTATTATTTTTATCTTTAATATCTACAAAATACTCATCTTTACAATATTTCCCTGGATCAGGAATTTTATTATCTTCGGTTTTTTTAAATCTAGGAACTTTAGATACAAAAACTGAACTTTTATAAAATTGATTCCATTTAAAATCATTATCAATATTATAATGTCCAGGACCAGGAGTCAAAAGTCTTTTTTTAATAGATTGATTTTTTTTAGTTTGATATAAAGATTTTCCTCTTAAACTTTTAGCAACATTATAAGCTAAAGTACCAAATTTTTCTTTTTCATATTCTCCTGGTCCAGGAGTAAATTTACTATAAAATAAAGAAGAATTATTAAATCTATCACTTTTTGATATAAAACTATTTCCATTATTTTTACTTGAATTAAATGATGTTGATGTTAATGATAAATTATTTCTTATGTTATATGAACCTGGTCCTGGATTTTTTTCGTTTTTTTGGAAAAAACGCTGAGATGTTGAACTAAATCCTATTTTTGATGTATTTTTTTTATCTTTTAATAATGCTTTTTCCATTTTTTGAGGAATTGTTCCTAAGTTTTCTTTGTTGTAAGCTGTCCAATTTTGTCCTTTATATTTTTCCCTTTTGTTGATGTTGTTTTTCTAAATAAATCTCTGTCTATTTCATTTAAATTTTCTAAAGTTACTATGTTATCATCTAAGTTTTTTGACATATTATTTTATATATATTTTATATATTGTATTAAAAATAATATTTAAAACTAATATATATAATCTATTTATTTATAAATTAAATCCATATTTAAATGTTTAACACTAATTGAAATATTTGTATTATTTGCTTTAATTTGATCATTATTTTTATTTGGATTATTAGTTTTAAATTTAGGATAAATTCTAAAAAATGCAATAATAAGAAATAAAATAATTAAAAATCCCCCATAAAGATAAATAATCATTTTATTTCTTCTTCTTATTTTTTGCATTTCAGAAATTAAAGATGATGAAGATGATAAATCATCACTAACATTCCCAATTTTAGAATTAATACTTTTCATAGTTTCACTTTGTCCATTCATATCTCTCATAACATCTTGTCCAATACCTTGCATTTCAATAGTAACTCTTCTAGCATTTTGTAATTTATTAAATGAATTATAAGCTATTTCATCATCTTTTATATTCTTTTTTATATTATTATCTGTATTAATACCTAAACTCACTGTTTTAATACTATTTTCATATTTTTCTTTTTCCTTTCTAAATCTTTTTATATATTGATTATATCCATTTTTATAATTTTTAACAATTAAATAAATATCTGATACAGGTGATTCTCCTGCAACTTCAATTTCTAAATTTTTTAATAATTTCTGAACTTCTTTTAAATCATTTTCAATTAAATCAATTTTTTCTCCTGTTTCATTTGATATTGTATCTAAATTATTAGAAATTTTCTGAAAAAGTATTTTAACATTAGATTGATAAATATCAAACAACTCAGACATAAAAAATAATATAAAAAACCTTATTAAAATAAAATATAAAAATAAAAAATTCTAAAAAAAAATAATAAAATAAAATCAATAAAAATGGAAAAGCAAACAACATCACAGAATCAATCAACTCAATCTTCATCATCATCTCATCAACTTCGTGACTATGAAATTCCAATAGGAGGAACATACAAATTAGATGCTCGTAAGAAATTAGGTTCAGGAGCATTTGGTGACATATATTTAGGACGTAACATTAGATTAAATGAAGAAGTAGCAATAAAATTAGAACCAACTCGTAGTCGTCATCCTCAATTATTCTATGAAAGTAAACTATA
>JAJJLH010002107.1:0-49529 GCA_023806865.1 Isotricha sp. YL-2021a
GAAGAAATAAAAAAAGAAGAAAAAAATAAAAATGAAACAAAAAAAGGAGAATTAAAAAAAGAAGAAATTGAAAAAAAACAATTAAAAAAAGAAGAAATAAAAAAAGAAGAAAAAAATAAAAATGAAACAAAAAAAGGAGAATTAAAAAAAGAAGAAATTGAAAAAAACAATTAAAAAAAGAAGAAATTGAAAAAAATCAATTAAAAAAAGAAGAAATTGAAAAAAATCAATTAAAAAAAGAAGAAATTGAAAAAAATAAATTAAAAAAAGAAGAAATAAAAAAAGAAGAAATTGATAAAAATAAATTAATAAAAGAAGAAATTGATAAAAATAAAATAAAAAAAGAAGAAATTAAAAAAGATGAAATTGATAAAAATAAAATAAAAAAAGAAGAAATTGATAAAAATAAAATAAAAAAAGAAGAAATTAAAAAAGTAGAAATCGATAAAAATGAAATAAAAAAAGAAGAAATTAAAAAAGAAGAAATCGATAAAAATCAATTAAAAAAAGAAGAAATTGATATAACTAAATTAAAAAAAGATGAAATTGATAAAAATGATTTAAAAAAAGAAGAAATTAAAAAAGAAAAAATAAATAAAAATGAAATTAAAAATGAAATTGAAAAAATAGAATCAAAAGATGCAGAAATTAAAAAATCGAAAATTAATAAAATAGAAGGAAAAAATTTTCAAATAAATAAAAATGAAAAAGATGAAATGAAGGAAAATGAATTAAAACAAGAAATTGATAAAAATGAATTAAAAAAAGAAGAAATAAAAAATGAAAAAAATAAAACAGTTATTGGAATAGATTTAGGAACAACAAATACATGTGCAGGAATTTGGAGGAATGGAAAGCCAGAAATAGTTCCAAATGAATTAGGAGAAAGAACAACTCCCTCAGTAGTTTATTTTGATTTTGATAAAAATAAAAGATTAATTGGTAAAGCTGCAAAAAATAGATATGAAAATAAAATATATGATGCAAAAAGATTAATAGGAAGAAATTATAATGATAAAGAAATACAAGAAGATATGAAATATTGGCCATTTAAAGTTATTAATGATAATAATAATAGACCTTTATTTGAAATAAATTATTTTAGTAATATAAAAACATTTTATCCTGAAGAAATTTCAGCAATAATACTTTCACAAATAAAAAAAAATGCAGAAGATTTTTATGGATATGAAATAAATGATGTATTAATAACAGTTCCAGCATATTTTAATAATTCACAAAGACAATGTACTAAAAATGCAGGTGAAATAGCAGGATTAAATGTTATTAGAATAATTTCTGAACCAATTGCTGCTGCAATTGCTTATGGATTACAAAATAATAATAATAAAATAAAATATATATTAGTATTTGATTTTGGTGGAGGAACTTTAGATGTTACAATTCTTTTATTAGATAATAATATATTTGAAGCTATATCAACATGTGGTAATAATCATTTAGGAGGAGAAGATTTAGATAATGAATTAATAAAATATTGTATAGATGAATTTAAAAAAGAAACAAATATTGATTTATCAAATGATAAAAAAGCAATTAATAGATTAAAAAATGAATGTGAGAAAGGAAAAAAGGCATTATCATATATTGAAGATTATATTTTTAATGTTGAAAATATTATTTCCAAAAAATCTCTAGATATAAAAATAAATAAAAATATTTTTGAAGGGCTTTGTCAAAAATATTTTAATAAATGTTTTGAAATAATAAAACAAGCATTAAAAGATGCACATTTAAAAAAAGAACAAATTGATGATATTATATTAGTAGGAGGTTCAACAAAAATACCAAAAATTAAAGAAATGATAAAAGAATATTTTAATAAAGAACCATGTGATTCAATTAATCCAGATGAAGTAGTTGCAATTGGTGCTACAATCCAAGCATCAAAAGCAAATGATGCAAATGGTATTAATGTTGAATTATTAGATGTAACACCTTTATCTATAGGAGTTAAGGTACCTCAAGGAAAAATGAATGTTATTATACCTAGAAATACAACAATTCCTTGTAATAAAAGTTGTAAATTTACTACTATTAAAGACAATCAAGATAAATTTATTATTAATATATATCAAGGTGAAAATAAATATGTAAAGGATAATTTTCTTTTAGGTAAATTAAAATATGATATTAAAACACCTAAACCAAAAGGAGAAATTATAATACAAATCCAATTTGAAATAGATATTAATGGAATATTAAATGTTATTGCTAGACAACTTGATGAAAAAGATGAAAAAAAATTAACAATTGAATATACGAGGTTAAGTAAAGAAGAAATTGATAAGTTAATTGAAAAATCTGAATTATATAAAATAAAAGAAGAGCTGAATAGAACTTGTGAATTATATTTAGTAAAAGGTAGTGAAAATCAAAAAAAAAAAGCAAATGAAATTTTAAATTGGTATAAAAATAATTTTGATTTAGAAAAAGATAAATATGAAGAATTATTAATAGAAATGAGAAATTGTCATTAACAATAAAATTACTTAATATATTAATTAATGTTATATTTAAATATAAATATATTAATTCTTTTTGATTTTAATTTATTTGTTTCCAAATATTTAAATATAAAAAATATCGAAAAAAAAAATAATATTTAAAAAAAATTTATATTATATATTATTTTTAAATATTTCTCTAATTTTTAAAATAGGTATTTATTTTATTGGATAAAAAAAATAATTTAACTTTCTTAAAAAATAATTATTTAATATTTAAAAATATGTCAGATAATCCAGACAGTGATGAAGATGAAGAATATGGAGTACAAAAAGATTACACTGAAACAATAGGAAAAATAGAAAAAACACCATTTTCATTAGGAGTAGAATTAAGTAATGGTGAAATGGATATTATGATACCAAGAAATACTGAAATACCACATATACAAACATTAAAATATAAAACTATAAAAGATAATCAACCAAAAATAATCTTAAAAGTATATCAAGGTGAAAGATTACTTGCAGAAAAAAATGAAAAATTAGGAGAATGTATTTTAGAAAATATTCCACCAAAACCAAAAGGACAAGTTATAATTGAAGCTACTTTAGAAGTTAGAGAAGATCATTTTTTTAATATTATTTTAACAGAAAATGTTAATGGAACACAAAGTGCTCTAATTAATAAAATTAATATGCATGAAGATAAAGATAAAGATTATTTTGAAAATATTTATAATGAAGCTAAGAAATATGAAAAAGAAGACAAAAAAGTTATTGAAAGAAATAATAAATTTTTTGATTTAAAATATTATTGTAATAGATTAAAAAAACATGGTAATGAAAACCAAAAAAGTAAAGCAAAAGAAATATTAGAATGGACAAAAACACATTCAAACGAAAACACACGAGAATACGAAAATAAACTATTAGAAATAAAAAATTTTCATTAAAATTTAAATTTTAAAAAACATAAAATATAACATTATTAAAAAATGTCAAATTATTCAGATGATGATGAAGAAGAGTATGGTGTACAACGAGATTATAAAGATATTGAAAAAACTCCTTTTTCTTTAGGAATAGAATTATTATGTGGGAAAATGAGTGTTATAATACCAAGAAATACAATTATACCTTATCAAGATACTAAAAAATATATTACTACTCAAGATAATCAAGATTCTATTAATTGTAAAGTATATCAAGGTGAAAGATTACTTGCAGAAAAAAATGAAAAATTAGGAGAATGTATTTTAGAAAATATTCCTCCAAAAAAAAGAGGGGAAGTTTCTATTTTTGCTACTTTAGAAGTTAGAGAAGATCATTTTTTTAATATTATTTTAAAAGAAAATGTTAATGGAACACAAAGTGCTTTAATTAATAAAATTAATATGCATGAGGATAAAGGTAAAGATTATTTTGAAAATATTTATAAAAATGCTAAAATATGTGAAAAAGAAGATAAAAGGATAATTGATATTAATTATAAAAAAAATGATTTAATATATTATTGTAATAGATTAATTAATAATGGTAATGAAGAAGAAAAAAATAAAGCTAATGAAATATTAAATTGGATTAATACAAATGTAAATGATGATATAAAAGGATATGAACAAAAATTAAATGTAATAAAAAAATTTATTAAAAAATGAAGAATTATGTATATCTAATATTTTATAATTAATTTTCAAATAAATGATTTATTTCCTTTAATAAATTAATTTAAAAAAATTATTAAAAAATAAAAAAATGCATTTTCAATAATTGATAATTAATGTTAAATTATTAAAAAATGGAAAATGATAAAGAATTAATTTTAGGAATTGATTTAGGAACTACATATTCATGTGTTGGAATTTGGAAAAATGGAAAAGTTGAAATAGTTCCAAATGAAATAGGAGAAAGAACAACTCCTTCAATAGTTTCATTTGATAAAAATGAAAGATTAATTGGTAAAGCAGCAAAATATAAAAATAAAAATATAATATATGATGCAAAAAGATTAATAGGAAGAAATTATGATGATAAAGAAATACAAGAAGATATGAAATATTGGCCATTTAAAGTTATTAAAGATAATAATAATAGACCTTTATTTGAAATAAAATATGATGATGGAATAATTGAAAAATTTTATCCTGAAGAAATTTCAGCAATAATACTTTCTAAATTAAAAAAAAATGCAGAAAATTTTTATGGACATGAAATAAATGATGCAATAATAACAGTTCCAGCATATTTTAATGATTTACAAAGACAATGTACTATAAATGCTGGTAAAATTGCAGGATTAAATGTTATTAGAATTATTAATGAACCAACTGCTGCTGCAATTGCTTATGGATTACAAAATAATAATAATGAAGAAAAACATATATTAGTATTTGATTTTGGAGGAGGAACTTTAGATGTTACTATTCTTTTATTAAATAAGAATATATTTGAAGTTAAATCAACATGTGGTAATAATCATTTAGGAGGAGAAGATTTAGATAATGAAATAATGAAATATTGTATAAATGAATTTAAAAATGAAACAAATATTGATTTATCAAATAATAAAAAAGCAATTAATAGATTAAAAAATGAATGTGAAAATATTAAAATAATATTAACAGCAGCTAGAGAAACTGTTATTAATATTCCATTGTTATCAAATGAAGAAGATTTGAATTTATCAATTACTCGTTTTGAATTTGAAGATATGTGTCAAAAACATTTTGATAAATGTTTTGAAATAATAAAACAAGCATTAAAAGATGCAAATTTAACAAAAGAACAAATTGATGATATTGTATTAGTAGGAGGTTCATCAAGAATACCAAAAATACAAGAAATGATTGAAAATTATTTTAATAAAAAACCACATAAAAATATAAATCCAGATGAAGCAATAGCATCAGGAGCAACAATAATAGGTGCAACTAGAAATAATATAAATGAAATAAAACTAAAAGATTTAAAAATAATTGATATTACGTCTTTATCTTTAGGTATTGGATTAAGTAATGGAGAAATGGATGTTATTATACCAAAAAATTCAAAAATTCCTTGTAAAAAAACAATTAATTATAGAACAATAAAAGATAATCAAAAGAAAATAATATTAAAAATTTATCAAGGAGAAAGAAAATATTCAAAAAGTAATATTTATTTAGGTAATTGTGTTTTAAATAATATTCCTCCTAAACCTAAAGGTTCAATTTTAATAAATGTTACTTTTTCTATTGATGTTAATGGTGTTTTAAAAGTTAGTGCTAAAGAAAATAGTGGAGGGATTGAAAATGAAATTAATATTGATATGATTTATAATGGATTAAATAAAGAAAAAATTGATGAATTAATTGAAAATGATGATAAAATAATTGAAGAAGATATTCAAAAATTAGAATTAAATAAAAAAAGAAATGAATTAATTGAAACTTGTAATTATTATGAAAAGGATGGAAGTCAGAAACAAAAAAAAATGGCATCCGAAATTTTAGAATGGACTAAAAAAAATCATTGTCAAGAAAAAAATATGTATGAAGCAAAATTAAAAGAAATGAAAGAATGCCATTAATTATTATAATGATCAAAGCAATTTTATTTAAATTTTTTCATTTTTTTTTATTTTGGAGAATATTTTAACTTTATAATAAATAATTATCATAAATTATGATAATACAAATTACATTATTAAGATTGTCTTAATATAAAATTATATATTTATTATAGCTGAAAATTTAAAAGATTAATATTTGGCAAAATGAATTAAATTAAGGCAAAATTTTCTTATAACAAAATAATTATTTGAATAATGAATTTCTTTTTTTAATTAATATGGAAAAAATAATATATCAAAATCATTTTTTTATATTAATAAAAATTATTTTTTATGATAAATAAGAGTAAAAATAGAAATACAACATAATAATATATAAGATTTATTTTAAAAATATAATAATAAAGAAAAACAATAAGAAATGAAATAATAGTTATTTACAATAAATTAATATATATCTATCTTAAAATTTCATATTTTTAGAAAAATATATATAATTAAATAAAAAAAGGGATTTTATATATTATAGAAAAAAATTAAAAAATCATTGAAAGTCAATTCATCAATTAATCATAATATAAATAAAAAAAAGATAAAAAGGCACAAAAAATATTAAACAAATTTCTTCTGATAATACTTTAACTAATAAAGAAAAGTATATAAATGAAGATAATAAAATAAAATATATTCATAATATTTCAAAAAATAATAGTTTAACAATGAACAATTCTTATAATAAAAATTTAATAATTCATTATATTAAAAATCTTTATTTGAAGAGGAAAAAAAATCAAGAAAATTGAAAAAAGAAAGAGAAAAATTAGAAAAATTAAAAATGAATTTAGCCATTAACAAAGGAAAAAATTTAGAAAAAAAACTTTTTCAGGAATTAAAATTACAACATATTTTAATAATAATAAATTAGAAGCATGTGAAATTCCTTTTTTAAATGAGTAAATGGAGTTTAAAGATTGGTTAAAGAAATATAATAAATTATTATCATCTTTAGGATTATTAATTTACCTTATCATATAAATTATAAATTATAAATAATATTTAAAAATAGAACATGATAATGTAAATAAAATAATAAAAAATAATAATATTGATATTTCAAAAAGTAAAATAATAAATAAAAGAAGTTTAAGTAATGAAAAAGAAATATAAAAAAAAAATGAAAAAACAATTGAATTATTCTGTTGAATAAAAAAATATAAGTATAAAAAAAATAAATAATTCTATAAACCATTCACAAACATTTAATACTGATATTAAAGAAAATTTCAAAATTTATATGATTAAACCATTATCTTCAAGAGGAAAAGAAAAAACAATTAACAATGAAAAAATTATTGTAATTCCTATAAAATTCTTTTATAAAATTAATAATAAAGTATTAAGAAGACAATTAAATAATCAAAAGATGATAATAGCAATAATATAAATAAATTTATAATGAAGTTAATAAAAAACTTCATTATGAAAGGAAAAAAATTTAAGAAAAAGTATTTCAAAATTAAAAAATATTAAAAAAAAAAATGACAACAATAAATTTAAAATAAATGATAATAAAAAACATTTTAAAAAAAAACTCAAAGTATAAATGAAATTTTAAATATTAAGAAACATTTTCAATATATAAAAAAAATAAATAAACAAAATCTAGTAATAAAAATAATAAAAAATAATCAATCAATAGATATTGAGAAAGATAAATTAAATAACAATATCAAAATAGAAAATGAAAAATTAATAAAATTAGTAAATGATATTATAAAAAATAAAGAAATAAAGATATAAAAGAAAAAAAAGGGGATAAAATTATAGAAAAAGAAATAAATGAAAAAGAAAAAGATGAAGAAATTATAATATTAGAAAATAATAATCTTTTAAAAGAGAGTATTATCAATTTCTATAATAATGACAATACTTTACTAACTTTTATTAAATTTATTCCTGAGAATATTTTAAAAATAAATAATTAAATTACCTCAAATTTATATATTAATGAAAATTCACATGAATCACATATTGATATTATTATTGTCAAAGAAATAAAAAAATGAAAATTAAAAGAAGAAATAATAGAATAAAACTAAAAATTTAAAAAAGTTAATAATTTAATAGATAAAAACAATATAATATATTTTAGAAGAATTTAAACTTGTACTAAAAAAAAAGAAAAATAAAACCATCAACTAAAAATTTCATATAAATCATTTATTATCAGTAACAATGAAAAGAGAATAAGAACAATCAAAAAAAAATAACTTGAAAAAGCAAGAAAACTTCCTAAAAAATTAAAGCATAAAAAAGAAAATTTAACAATGAAAATATTTTTACATAACAATAAAATTTAAAAAAACAAATATAAATTTACCAAAAAAAATAAAACTTTTCAAAAAATGAAAAAAAAACATTTTATTTTATCAAAAAAAATAATTTAATAAACAAATTTTCCTATTAATAAAAAACAATTTAAAAAAAAATATCACTCATAATCTTCTTTCCTATTTTTCAAATTATCCCTTCTATCTTTAAACTGTTGTAAACTTGACTTAGTTAACAACTTTAAATAATCAGGTGATCTCATTAACTCAATTAAAACATAATATAAATGTTCTTCTTTTTCCAAATCAAAACTAAATCTAGCAGTTTTAATCCCTTCACATAAATTAACTAATTGTTCAGTTTCTGGCATTTCAGTCAACATAATTTTTTCTGGATGACCTTGTAAAAAATTTCTAACATAACTTCCAGCAATTAAAACAAAAGAAAGATAAAAAGTTAAAACTGAATAAGTACTTGAAACAGAAGAAACTTTATCACTAAAAGTATGAAATTCTATTCCATTATATTCATCATCATACGTTTCATTTTTTTTTAATTGAAAATAACTTTCTGTATAAGATATTTTTGTTGTTTTATCATTTGTTATTTTTTTACAATTTAAAAACGATAATATTATACTTATATTTTTTGTATCTTCTTCAAGATCAATTAATTTTGGATGAGCTGTTGATGATAATCTCATTGGTGCTTTATAGAAATTTTCTAATAAAATATCTTCAGAATTACAATTATTTATTGAGTTATATAATAATTCAATTGTTTCATTTTGTAATATATTTTTTGTTTTATCTAGTAATTTATATTCAATGTGTTTTATACTATCTTTATTTTCAGCTGGTTTTGGTCTTTGGAAACTAAATTCATAATATAATTCTATAATATCTGATTCATTGTAATGTTTTAATTTTTCATTTATCATTTCTATATGAGGAATTGCAATATCCCATACATGATCACTTGTATTACTCATATAGATAATTTGAATTTGTTCATGAGGGAAATTTCTCATATATGATTTATCATAATTGAATATACCCCATTGTCTTTTTGATATATCATCTTTATCAAACATTCCTTCAATTCCTTCAATATGAGAATTTTCATATAATGTATAATTACTATAAATATTATTTTTAATAAATGATATTTTTAATGAAGCTTTAGCTCCAGTTACATTATTTGATTCATTTATTGGATTTAAATTACTAAAAATTATTAATGGTAATATTAATAATGATATTAATGATATCCAAATTATTGCACCCATACTAATTTTTTTTATTAATGATATTTCTAAACCAACTGGTTTTGTTTTATATATTTTCATACTACACATTGTTAAATATATTGTGTCATATACACTTTCAAATTTTGCCCATCTGAAAAAATCAAGAGAAGTTGAAGTAAAAGTCCAATCAATTGCTAATTTAATTTCATATAAAAATGGAGTGTTTTTATATCCATTATATATTCCTGAATTTATTGAGGAAACTCCTTTTTTTAATATTGATTTTTTTTTCATGTCTAATAATCCTTTTTGAATTTGAAGTGAGGAGAATGAAAGATATATTAAATATAATATGTAAAATATTATCATATAAATATTATCTTGGAAATTATTACATTCGGTTTTATTGTTTTCTTTTTTTATTTCACAAAATGGTGTTCCTAAAATATTATATGTTCCTTTAAAAGGTAAAAAGAAAAATATTATTATATGAATAAATACTGTTATTATTATTTGGAGAATATATTTCATACAAAGTGGATAATTAAATTCTTCATGTTGAATAATTACAATTTTATATTTTTCCTTTATTGTATCAATATAATTTAAAGGAATTTTAAAATTATTTTGTAAATTCATATTTTCATATTTATCAATAATTTTAGATTTAATATCATCATATTCTTTTTGTGAAATTGGTTCATTAGTTTTTTTATTATAAATAGCATATTTATATTTTAAATTATTTCTATTTTGTCTAATATAAATAATCCTATCACAAACTAGAAATAAAACATGTAAAATAAGTAAAACAACCATATTACCACTTACTTGTTTTTGTTGTTCAATTACAGCACCAAAAGTTTTATCTTGTTCCATATTAGTATAAAAGATTATAATATATATTAAAATTATCATATATATACTTGTATAAAAAACATAATAATCTCTTCCTGGTTTTTCATTTCTAATTTTTGGGAATAAATTATTAAAAAATGATTCTTTTTTATTATTATCTTCATTTATATTTTCATCATATTCTTCTTCATTATCAATTAATTCATTTTCATCTAATTCTTTATTATTTATATCTTCAATTAATTTTTCTTTTTCTTCTTCTTCTTCTTCATTTTCTTCACTTTCTTCAAGTTCTTCAATTAATTTTTCATTTTTTTTATTTTCATCATCTTTAAATAATCCATCACTAGAATTTAAATTACAAAAATAATCTTTTTTATAAATATATTTAGTATTTAATTCAATAATTTCTTCTTCATTGTTTAAAATAAGATCTTTTGTCTTTATAAGTCTTTCATTTGCTTCATAAATATTTTCAATATCTTGTTCTCTTTCTTTCCATAAACCTTCATTAATTAAAATATAAATTTCAATAGTATTAAAAATAAGAACTAAGGCATCTCCAATAATATACTTAAAGAAATTTTTAGAGAAAGTAGAATCAAATTTTTTTAATCCAATTCTATAAAGTTCTAATGAACCCAAAATATATTTTAAATATAAATTATATAAAAATTCAAGTTGAGTAAGGAATTTAATAATAATAATAAAAACTGAAATATGTAAAATGAAATTCCAATATTTTTTTGATGGCCTTGGATATTGGGGAAATGCATAACAAAAAATTGAAATTGGGTAAACTAAAGTAATAAATGAACTTGATATCATGTGATTTAATATCATTATTAAATAACATAAATAATGAAAATGAATTGAAAAAAAATGTAATAAATTTTTTAATATTTGAATAAGTAATGTTGTTTTTTTTAAATATTTTTTAAATATTTCTCCTTCTCTTAAATCATCTATTCTTTTAAATTTTTCTAAATTAAAATCTACTTTTATTTCTTTTTTCTTTTTTTTGTCTTTTGATTTTTTGTCATTTTTATCTTTTTCTTTATTTAAATCATCCTCTTTTTTATTTTTTAATTTCTTCTTTTTTTTCTTTTCTTTTTCCTTTATTTTAGCATTATCAAAATCATAATCCTCATCAAATTTATTAATAATATTATCTAAATTAACTTCTTTTTCTTCTTCAATATTTTCATTTTCATCAATAAAATCTTTTCTTTTTAATTTACCACTTAAAATTTGTTTAATAATTTTAATATCTTTCTTTCTATAACAACTCATATCTAAACTACTCAATTCTATATCAATTAATTCTTCTAAATATAATTTAGTATAAGTTTTCCCTTGAATCATATCTCTTTCATAATGAATTTTTCGATTTTTTTCAATTGAACTATATGAAGAGGAATTTCTATGTAAAAATAAAAGAATTTTAACTAAAAATCCACTTAAAATAAATTTTTTAATTTCTTCTCTTACATAATCCTCATCTAAAACTGTACTTCCTCCAGTCATTACACTAATATTATCACTTTGATCTATTTTTTTTGAATCTAATAAATTTATTGGTTTTTCATCATTAATATGTGTTAATTTTTGATTCCATTCTTCAAGAGTTTTTTCTAATGAATTCATTGATTTTTCCATTGTTATTCTTCTTGATATATTTTCATTCATTTCTTCTATTCTTTTATTATTAAATATAAAAACATTCATCATTTGAGTTCTTTTAATTCTATCTTTTTTTGTTATTAAATATGATAAATAAAATTCTTGGAAATCTTGAGATGAAAACATTAAAACTTGTAAATTTATTAAAAATAATGTTATTATTTTACCAAATATTAATCTTAAACCTTCTTGATTTATTGTGACATTTATTTTATTATTTATATTTTCATAATTTATTATTTGACTTAATCCTAATGTTTTTTCTATATTTTTTATAATTTCATATTTTTTACATAAATCACTATTAATTGGTATTTGGATTATTAATTGAAAGAAAATATCAAATAAAATTAATATTCTTATTATTACTTTTATTCTTTTTGGATATGAAAAATATGTTCCTAATATTAAATTAGGTGATTCTGTTAAGAAAATTAATGAAAAAATAAAATATGTTACTGATATAAATCCATTTACCATCATTGATATTAATATTATTATTACTATTATGAAATTATGAAATGAGAAATAAATTATTGTTTTTGTTTTTTTAAAACATTCATTTGTTTTTTCTTTTTCAATTTCATGATTAATTTCCTTTGTTTTTAATAGAATATTTTTTAATGGACTTATATTTTCTAAACCATTATCATTTTTTATATTTGTATTTATTTCATCAATATCTTTTTCAGGATTATTATTAAATTCTTCTTTTTTTTCTTCTTCTTTTTTTTCTTCTTCTTTTTTCTCTTTTTCTTTTTTTTCTTCTTCTTTTTTTTCTTCTTCTTTTTTTTCTTCTTCTTTTTTTTCTTCTTCTTTTTTTTCTTCTTCTTTTTTTTCTTTTTGATCATTATCAATTATTAAAAAATCATCAATAAATTTTTCTTTTTTATCTCCAAGAAAAAATTTCTTTTTAAAGAAATCAAGATTATTTCCTATATTAATATTAAATGATTTCATCATACAATTTTTATAATAATCAAAATCATTTTCATCCATATTTTTAATACTATCAATAATTTTTTTCTTTTTAGATAAATTATAATAATTAATTTTATCATTACCATTTCTAATTGATTGTCCAGTATTAAGAACATCTTGATAAATACTAAAAGAAAATGAATCCAAATAAATAAAAATAACACAAATTAAAACAAATTCAAACCAAATAGAATTAATTTGAGTTTTATCAATTCCAACACCAAAAATAAAAGCCCAACTTTCCCAATTATCTTTTTTCCCAATTAATTTTTCATATAAATTTTCAAACCAAGGGAAATTTAATTTTAATTTAATTAAATTTAACATTTCTTTATTTGGTTGTGGATCAGTATCACTTGTTAAATTTGTTACAAAAAATAAACTTTGAATTATAATTGAACATATTAATATAATTAATAATATGTAATATTGATACATTGTTTTTTTTTTAAATACAAAAATTATTGATATTATTATATATACATATGAAAATAAATTTGCTTTTGCCAATGATGCACATAATAAAATTAATATTATTAATTCTTCTAATATGTTTTTAATTACTTTCACTATTGTATAAAAATTATTTGCTGATTTTAATTTTAATTTACTTTCTGCTGCTCTTGAAAAAATTTTTTTAAATTTTTCTTTTATTATTTCATATCCTCTATCTTTATCATTTTTATTTAACTCTTCTCTTAATGAAATTGACGAAACTCTTATTTTTTCTTTTGAAAGAAATATATTATTTTCATCATAAATATCATCTTCTATATTATCTTTAGCAAATTGTATTTCATTTTCAATATGACTGTAAATATTTTTATTTTTCAATTTTAATTTATAATTAATTTCTTTTTTTTCTTTTTCTAATTTCTTAATGATAATTTTAATTTCCATTAATTTTTCAATACTTGAATTTTCAATTCTTTGAACATAAACATCAAAAGCAATTAAACCAGATAAAAATAAATGAAATTTTATAGTATTTAAAATTGTATTTTTTCCAATATTTATATAAATATTAATTAAATAGCAAATTGAACTTATTAATTCTTCAATATCTTTACTAATAATTTCATAATGATCAATTTTACAATTATTAGTATCACAATCACATTTATGTTGAATCATATAAAAAGTTGCATAAATATAAACTAATAAAATATATATTTCACTAAATGCTAATAAGATTTTTAATATTAGTGAACGGAAATATTTATTTGATTCATAATGAATTGGTAATTCAATTTGAGAATATCTTATTAATTTTGATAAGAAAAATGATTCCTTTGAAATGAATTTTCTTAATGATTTTATTCTTTTTCTAAAAAATAATATAAATAAAAGTCCAAATATACATATGTATAATGTTATTGAAAATGATATATCATAATTTATTAAAATAAAACATATTGATATAAATAATAATAATAAATAAAATTTTGTTATTAAGATAATAAATTGAAAAAAATAATATTTCATTTGATATTCAAAAAGTTGATTATTTATTTTATCATAATATTTTTCTTTTTTATTTTCTTTTTTATTTTTAGCTTTAATTTCATTTTCATTTTTATTTTTTTTATTTTCTATTTCTAAATTATTAACTATAGAATTATTTTTTTCATCATTTTCTTCAATAAGTTTTAAATTATTAATTACTTTCTTTTTCTTTTTTTCATTCTGTTTAATAATTCTATTTGTTTCTCTAATAAATAAAATTGAAAGAAAATTTAAACCAAAATGAGGAATAAATTTAAAAGGCAAATTTTTTGAATAAGGAATAAATCCAATAGGTGCTAAATTATTATATATAAAATTAGGTAATATTGTCTTATACATATTATTAAAAAAAATTTTACAAACTTTATTTTGTGAAAATTGATAAAAATAAATTAATAAAGTATTAATTGAACAATAAATTAAAAAAATAAAACCAGCAAATCTATTTAAATTTTGTTTTTCCTGAATTGATATTAAAAAATCATTTAAAACAAATAAATAAATAATAAATTTCCCAAGGAATAAAAGATTAACTTCAAATGCGCATAATAGGATAAAACAAATAATAATAATAATCCAAACATACATTTCTAAAATAATATTTTTTAAAATTTTAAATATTTTTTTCAAAAAATTATTACATTGAAATTTATTATTTGACTTTTTTTTAATAGTTTTATTTTCTATTTCATCATCTTCTTCTTTTTTATTTAATATTGTTTGATAAATTGTAGTATTAAGTAATTCATATTGAATATATAAACAATATATTGCTAAAAATAAAAGAATTTCAATTGATGTTTCATTTAATTTTTCACTATATGAAACAAATAATTCAATTTTTTCAATATTAAGAGATGATAAGAAAAAAACTTTTGACAAATCTAAAATATATTCAATTACAAAAATTAATTCAACTAATACTAAAATAAAAATACATGATTTTTCAAATTTTTTTGGAAATAATAATTGAAAAACAAAGAAAATTACTAATAAAAGATGTGAAAAATTAACTGATTGATTAGCAACAAAATACATTGAAACTAAAGTCATTTTATCTATATTTGAAAAAATTATTATTAGGAAAAAATGAGCAATTGAAGATAAATTGTTATCTTTTTTCTTATTATTTTTTTCAATTAAAGGAGCATTTAAATAATTAGAATTAAAATCAATTTCATTATAATTAGATTTATTTTTCTTCTCTCCAATATGTCGAATAAGTGAATAAAGAAATAAATACATTAATAAAAGAATAAAATATAAAAATGAATATTCAATTCTTTGTTCATAGACAAATTTATATAAACCAAAATGTTCTTTTTTTATTTTTGTTATTTCATCACTTGGCTCATCATAATTAAATGGAATATTTGAATAATGAATCATTATAATAGTATAATATAAAGAAGGTAATGCAATATATTTTGTAAAAAGAAGGTTTTTAGAAGTATGATAAAACATAAAAGTTAAACATAACCAAATTAATAAAAAAAAAGATGCATAATTTCTATAAAAAAAAATCCAAATAATTATACCTATTCTTATAAAATGAAGAACAAAATTTGGACTTTTTAAATAGTCTTTTAAATATAAAAATATTTTTTTAATTGTTTTTTCTTCATTTGAAGAATTAATTGATACATTTTCATCAACAATTACTCCTTTAAATTGATCATTTTCAACATTAACATTAATTAATGAATCAGTAGTTTTAAATAAAATAATACAAATATTTGATAAAATATACCCTACCCATAAATGTATATTATTTAAAGAAAAATTTTCATTCATATTTTGAATCCCAAAAAGTTGTTGAATTAGATTTTCATTAGGATAAAAATTATATATATTAAAACAAAAAGTAAATAAATTTATAATAATTAATACAAATAATAGAATAATTGATAAAAAGTTAATTATTTTTTGAATTTTTAATTTATTAAATTTGAGACACCATAATAAAATTGGTATATTAATTATAATTGAATATAATAAACTCATATATGAAATATTATAACAAGTAAATGCAGAAATAAAAAAAAAATCAAACCAAAGAATAATAGTAATCTTATTGTAAAATTTTTTTCTATATATTTTCTTATTATTATCAATTTTATATTTTTTAGATATTTGAGTAATAATAATTGATATAATTGAAATTAATAAAATTGTACCATCTGCTATAAATGTAGTTATTATGAAAAATATATCATTTTTATTTCTTTTAATTGCAATTCCAATTTGAATCATTCTATCATCCTCAAATAAATTTGTTAATAATAAAAATCCTTTCAAAGATGCTGAAAATGATGAATAAATTAAAGTTAATATTTCTATAATAAATTTTTTATTTCTTGATTTTATTGATGATTGTAATAAAAAAAAAATTGATATAATACCAAATATATAATATGGAATATGTAAAAAAGAAAAATTTGGACATGGCATTACTAATAATAAAAATGTATAAAGATAATCTTTAATATGATAAATTACATTAATAGTACCTTTAAATATATATTTTGAACTTTTTCGATGATTTTTTTTTAAACTATAAAATGAAGAGTTCTTTTGATCATTTTGTTTTATTTGTTCATCATTTTTATTTAATTTATTAGTTATTTTACTTTTTTCATTATAAGAATCTATAAGTTCAACATTATCATTTTCTAACATATTACTTATTATAAATAAAAAAATAATATTATTTTAAAATATTAATTAATTTTTAATTTTTTTAAATATATTTTTTTAAAATTTACACTATATATAATATTAATAATGTCTTCTTCAAATTGTTCAAATGATTATTTTAAAAGATGGTTAGAAGAAAATTTTGTACCATCTGGGATTGTTTTTTCTACAAAATCAGCAAGAGAAATAATTGGAAAAAATAATTTAACTCCAAGTCAATTTCTAAGACCATTTGGAGTTATTAATGATTATGTAGTAAATATAAAAGATTATCAAAATAAAATAAATAGTTTTAGAATTGATTTTTTTGATAGTACAGATTATCATAAAAATCAAAAAAAAATATCAAATTATTTAAATAATTGTATTTCATGTGAAAAAAATATTCCAAAATTTTCAATTGACTCAATTCATTTAAATAAAAATAATTATTCTTCTTTTTTTGAAAATACAAAATATTATTCCAAAAATTATTATAATGAATGTGAAAAAATAATTTTAGAATATTGTTATTTTGATGAAAATGAAATTTATCAACAACCTTTATTATTTGTTTATTTTATTGATATAACAAATAATATAGATGATATAAAAAATATGAAAAATAATTTTCCAAATTTAGTAAAAGATATTTATGATACTGAAATGATAGAATTAATTATTATATTAAATGATAAAAGTGAGGAAAAAGAAAAAAATATTGATAAAATAAATATTTTAAAAAAAGAAATTAAATCAAATTTATTAGTTTTTGAAATTAATAATAATAAAACTCCTAATAATAATAATTTTGATTTTTTTTATGAATATTTTCATAGACTTGAAGTATATAATGGTGATTTTAATAAAAATATATTAGGACAATTAATTTCTAAAGATGAAATTAGTAAAATAAAATCAGATTTTCATTTTTTTTTAAGAAACCAATTTTTATTTCAATTAAATAAAAAAATATTAGATCTTAAACAGAAAGATCCTATATTACAAATTTTTCCAAAATCTTCAATTGTTCAATGTGAATATTTTAAATTATCATATAAATTTATAGGATATCAAAAAGCAAAATTAATATTAGGAATAATATTATTTTATTTAAGAGCATATAAAGAATCTTATATTTGTATTAAAAAATTATATAAATATATTAATGAACAACAACCCAAAAAAAATGAAATATCTTTATTTCAATTTAAAAGTATAATAAAAATTATAATTGAAGAAAAAAATATCAATAATAATTTTGACTTAATATCCTTATATAAAAAAAATATACAATTATTTAATAATTCTGATCAAAAAACTTGTGTTGAAATAATTAGAGCTGTTTTTATAAATATAAGAATATTTGAAAAATATTTAAATGAATATTTTATTATTTACTTATTAAATAAATATAAAGAAGATTTGCAAAAATTTGAATATAATTTTATTTATGGATTAATTTTAGAAAAGTTAGCTTATTATTATTTATATAAAGAAAAGCCTCAAATTAGAACATTTACTAAATATTTAATAAGATGGTGTCCTTCATATTGGAATATTTCATCTGAAAATAATAAAAAAATAAAATATAAATATTTATTATATATTCTTGGATTATTTTGTGATATTTTTCATATGAAAGAAAACTATAATGAGAGTTTAAAATTTAGTTTTTTCTTTATTAAAAAATATATAACAAAATATTTAATTATTTCATGTTATAATATTGGATTTAATGAAGGAATTAATTTTTTTTATTTAGTTTTACTTAAATTATATAAAATACCAGTAAATTTAAACTTAAATGAAAAAGAAATTGATGAAAAACAAGAAGAATATTTAGAATTATCAGCTGAAATGTCAAAATTTATTAATAATAAAATGCATTTTATTGATAATTCAGATATTATTAATTTTGATAAATCTTCAATTTTAATAATAACAAAAAGAGAAGAAGATATTTTAGATAAAAAATTTAAAACAAATTTTTTATATAAATTTAAAAAATATTTTACTCCAAAATTAAATGAAGTATATTGTATATTAACTCAAAATGATTTATCAAGTTTTAAATACATTGATAAAATAAGTAATAATGAAGATACTTTTAATTATTATATAAAAAAAGATATAGAAGTAAATTTAAATGAAATAATTAGAATTAAATTCACTTTTTCAAATCCATTTCCCTTTAATGATAAATATGAATCAATAAAATTTATTTTCGATAATAATAATTTAGTAGAATGTGAAGAAAAATCTTTAACAATGAAAGGTTTATCAAAAGTATCACTTGAACTTTCAGTTAAATTTATAGGAAAAGGTAAAGTTTCAATTATTGGAATATCATATATAAGAGGAGATGTACATGAAATAAATAATATTTTTGATTATAAAATTAAAACTTTTTTATATAGTCAATTACATGATGAAGATAAAGAATATAATTTTGAAAAAAAAAAAAGAAAAAAAAAATTTTCTGAATATAATTTTTTAAATAATAAAGATAAAAGAAAAAATTATACTTTTGATATTTTGGATTATGATTCTAATATTAATATTTCTATTGCTAATAATGAAAATGTTTTAACTATATATCAATATGAAGTTTATTTTTTTCCTATCAAAATTTTGAATAATTCAAAATATGAAATAAGAAAATTTTCAATTTTTTTTGAGGCTGAAGAAAAAGAAAAAATTCTTTTACCTCCTTATTTTTATAATGATGAAAATAATTTAAGGAAAGAATTTATAATATATATCCCAATTATTTGTCTCGAATTTGGTAAAAATTTTTTATATATTGTTTTTAAATTTGAAGAGAAAAATAATGATATTGATTCAAAAAAATTTATTTTAGAACTTAATGTTATTAAATCTTATAATATTGGAATTATTGATAATTATATAAGTAAAAAAAATGATATTATAAAAAGGGAAATATGTATAAAATGTTCTACTTTTGATAATCAAGAAATTAATGCAGATTTATTTAAAGAAAATAATGATATTATTTTACCAAATAATTTCAAAATTGAGAAAGATAAAATTTATTTTATAAAAAATTCATTTTTTAAAGAAATTGAAATTCATTCAGAAAATATGAATGGTAAAATAAAAGAAAATCAATTATATGAAAATATTAATTTTAAAGAAGATTATAATAATGATTTAATAAATCAATTTTTCAAATCTTTTCAAAACAATAATTTATTATTTAAATGTAAAATTAATGATAAAAATTTATTATATATTCATGAAATAAATAATAATAATTTTAAACAATATCAAGAATATTCATATAAACATTTAATTGAACAAAATTTAAATATTACATATAATATTAAAGATTTAAATGATGATGAAAAATATATGACAGTTTATGTGAATTTTGATATAAAAACTTTTATTACATATACAGAAAATCATTTAAAAAAAATAATAATTGGAATAGACAATGAAATTGAATCAATATTTGAATGGCTTGGATTACAATACATTATTATAAGTAATTTTGAAAAAAATACTATTAATAAAACATTTAATTGTATAATTAAATCTAATTTGAATAAAAATTTTGAAAGAGAAATTGAAGGTGAATTAAATAAAATATATATAGCAATTGAAATTGAAAATACTAATAAAATATATAAAAATTTGTATAATCCATATTTATTTAAAAATTGATTGCAATATATATTATTTAAATTTATATATTTTTATATTTCTAAAATAGAGATTAATTAATTATAAAGAAATTAAATTTGTTAAATGAAGTATAAAGACATTATAATTCTAATTATAATAAAAATAATAAAATAAAAATTAGGATTAATTATAAATGAAATAATTTAAATATAAAAACATTAAAAAGTAGCTCAAACAAATATTATATTAAAATAAATTAATTTTAAAATAAAAATTATTGAATTATTATCAATTTTATTATTTATAATAATAAGTAATTTTTATTATATTATTTAATTTCTTTACTTTTATTTCATATTATATTTTTGTTTATAACTTTCATAATTTCCTCCATAAATATATTTATTTTGCTCATTTTTAACATTATTAATATTAGAATTACTTAAAGAATTTAATCCCAAATTATAAAACCTTCCAAAATTAATATTATTATTAATTTTATTATTATTATTAACAATTGAATCTTTTACATTATTCATAAATTTTTTATATGAATCAATAACTTTTGATGATGAATTTTTTTCTTTTTTATTATCAATTTCCTTTAAAGAATCCATTAAATATCCAATTGAATCTTCACTTATCATTGATTGATTATCTTTTTGTTTAATAATTGAATTTTCATCATGTATTTCATCAATTTGTTTTATATCTTCTTCTTCTGCAGAATCTAAAGACATTTCAATTTGAAATTTACTTATTCTTTTATTACTAATTTCTTTCTCACAATTATTTTGATTATTGATTTTTTCTTCTGTAAATTCAATTTTTTTCTTCATTATATTATTATTTTCATTAAAAATTTGATAATTATTATTATCATTGTCACTATTTGAAATAAAAAATTTATGTTGTTTATTTTTATCTCTTTCAGAAAATAATTTATTATCAATTGGAGCATTAAAAAATTCATTTTTATTTTTATTATTAGTTGAAAGAGTTAATTTTCTAAATTTATTTCTTTTAATTTTTTCTTTCATTTTTATCTTTTCTAATGAATCACTTTTTTTCTCTGAATTATTATTAATTTCCTCATCTGTAATTAAAAAACTTTTAACTAAATTTAAATCTTTAAAACTTTTATCATAACTTAATTTAAAACTTAAATCATCAGATTCATTACTTAAATTTCCATTATCATTATTATTATTCAAAATATTAATTTGATTTTCTAAATTTCCAATATAATTTTTCAAATCTCTACTTAATTGACTAAAACTTTCAGGACGAATATGAATTTTAATAACAATTTTTCCTTGATTATCAATAAAACCATCATTTTTTAAATGATTTAATTTAAAAAACTTACTATAACCCCAACATTCACCATTTGAAAAATTAGAAGAATATTCTTGATAAAAATTTTTTTTACCTTTAAAATTAATTAATTCTAAAATATAAAAGTATTTAGAAATTTCTGGAACTTTTCCAATTAATTCTAAAAATATTGATAAATATTCATATTTTGCAGAGGCATTTCCTTGAGGATATAATTTTAATCTCCATTTTAATCCATTTATTATTAATTCAGGTGAATAAATTACTTCTGGACTTTTTATATTTTCAAAATTATCTACTTTAAAAATTGCAGTTTCATAAGTTGGAATTATTGAATTTGGAATTTCTGATGATAAATTTAAATTAAAGTTTTTATTTATTTCTTTATCATAATTTAATTGATCTTTTAACTTTTTCATTTTTTCAATTATAGATTTTGATTTATCAATTAATTCACTTTTAGTAGAATTTTTTATTTCATTTGTTAATTTATCAGTATCAATATCAATATTTTTTATTTTATCTTCTAAATTACTTTTCCAATTTAATAACTTATCAATTAAATCTTGAGATTGAGTTTTTAATTGAATACTTAAAGTTTTAAAAGTATCATCTAATTCTTTCATTCTTTTATATCTATAATTACCAATTTCAGTAATTTTATCACTAATTTCTTTTAAATTTTTATTTAATTTAATTCTCTTATCATCTAAATCTTCTTTTTCATTTCTAATTAAATTAAAATGTTCATGATAAACATCATCAATTTTTTTAATTTTATGATTTTTATGATCATTTTCAAACATATAACAATCAGAACAAAGAGGAATTTTACATTCAATACAATAATATAAAAATTTAATATGATGTTTGAGACAAGTTTCTAATTGTTCTGTTTTTTTATTTAAATTCATTTTGTCTATAAAATTAGCAACTTCTGTCATAAAAGATACTTTTATTACTTGAGAAAAACGAAGAGGACTTCTACAATTTGGACATTGGTTTTTTTTTTCTACTAACCATTTTTGAATACATTTTTCACATGTTAATTTTTGACAATATGGACACATACATGGCTCTTTTATTTTATCTAAACATATGTAACATTTTATTATATCTTCTATGTTTTCTAATCCATTAAATGTATCTCTATTTGATTTTAAAGTAAAGGAATTCATTTTTTTTTTTTTTTTGTTTTTTTTTATTTTAAATTTTGAATAAATTTTTTTTTAAATATATTTTTTTTATTTAATTTTTTTTAAATGTATTTATTTTTATTTAATTGAAAAATATGTATTTATTAATTCTTCATAATTAATATATTCATTTTTTTCATCTAATGCTAAAATTAAATCTTCTAATTCTTTTTTTGAAAGTGTTTCACCATTTTCAATTAAATTATCACAAAGAGATTTAATACTTATTAATTTATCTTGTCCACCTAAAATTCTAAAAGCTTCATTTAATTCATTTACAAGATCTTCATCTTTAAATTTTTTATTCATTAATTTTAAATAATCATTAAATGAAAAATATACTTTTTCTTGTTGAGTAAATGAAAAAGTTTTTCCTAATTCATCTTCAAACATTTTAATAATTTTTTTTTCATCATTTTCTTCTTGTCCAATTTCTTTTAATATTTTCCTTATATCAGTAATTGAAATTGTACCATCTTTTGATATATCTAATAAATCAAAAGCATATTTTGCTTCTTCAATTTGTGATTCATTTAAAAACTTTTTCTTTTTATTATCCATTTTAAAAAATCACTTTTTTTTTATTTTGTATTTTAATAATTTATATTAATTAAATTGTAATTTTTTTTTCTTTTAAAAATAACAAATTTTAAAATGTCAATTTCATATAATCAAAATTACCAAAATAATAATTGTATTCAATATAATCAATCAATAGATAATTTATTAAATAATCAAAATTGGTGTAATTGTCCAGATATAGTAAGATTAACAATAAGTGCTTTATATGATAATATAACATTTTTAAATAATAAAATAAATAATCTTGAATGTGATATTTTAAATAAAGTTTCAATAAATGATTTTCAAAATTGTTTAAGTACAAAAGTAGATATGAATGATCATATAAATGCAATAAATTCTCTATCAAAAAATATACAAAGTCATCCTTCAATGGATCATATTAAATTTATTGATGATGATAAAATATCAAAAAATGATTTTAATAATATTATGAAAGATTATACTTTAAATAATGATATTAAAATAAAAAATTTAATTGATTGTCCTAATTCAAATTGTTTAAATGATTTGGCTTCAAATATAAATTGTCAAATGGATAATTTAGTAAGAGAAATAAATAAAAAATTAAATTGTGTTGCTACAATAAATGATATTAAAAAAATAAATCAAGTTTTATGTACTAAAGCAAATATTTCTGATTTAAATGATTATTTAACTTCAAAAGCTGATAAAGATGAAGTTATTAATATTTTAAGAACAAAATGTGATAAAATTGATTTTGATGTTCAAATGAAAAAAAAAATTGATATAACTGAATATAATGAATTAATTAATCTGTTAAATTCAAAAGCGAATTTTGATGAACTTGAAGAAATAAAATTAAATTTAGGAAATAAAATTGAAAAAAGTTATTTAAATCCTATTATTGAAAATATTAATAATAAAGTTGAATTAAAAGATTTTAATTCTTTTATTGAATGTGAATATAAGAAATATATTGATGATAATAATAGGAAAATCAAAGATATTAATGAAGATTTTGATAGATTAATTTGTAATGTTAAAAATCAATTTAATAATATTAATTGTGTAGTTAATAAAATTGATAATGATAAAATTGGAAAATCAACTTATGAAAATTTAGTTAAAAAAATGCAAAATAAAATTGAAAAAAAAGAATTTTTAGGTTCATTAAATCAATTTCAATTTGATACAAATGAAAAATTAAATAATATACAAAATAGTAATGAAGAAAATTTAAAACAAACACAAGAAATATTTAATACAAAATTAAATGATATGAATTGTAATATTAATAAAAATATAGAAGATATAAATTATAATATTGAAAATATAAAATGCCATATAACAAATAATAATAATCAAATAGAAAACATACATAAAAATATAGAAGAAATAGGAAATAAAATTTCATTTATTCAAAGTGAAAATGAATCTAAATTTTGTCATTTATATGAAATATTAAAATCAAAATTAGATATAAATGAATTTAAAGAAGTTACAAATTCTCTTGATGAAAATTTAAAAAATCAAATTAAAAATGGATTAGATAATAAAGCTTCATATAATGATTTAGAATTATTATATAAAAAAATAAAAAAAGATTTAAATGATAGATTAAATTCTTTTGAAGATGATACTAAAAAAACTTTAAATAATTTTGATAATTCAATAAATTATTTATCAAAAGAAAAATTAAATATAAAAGATTTAAATGAACTTTTAAAAGATAAATTTGATTATTTAGAAGATTTAATAAAAAGTAAATTTAAAGAAAAATCAATGGATGATATTGATTCAGAAATTAGAAAATTAAATTTACAAATACAACAAAAAATAGATAAAGAAAAATATTATGATGATCAAATGAAAAACAAAAACTTATTTGATAATTTATCAAATTCAATTCAAAATTTCTATACAAAAAATGAAATGGTTGATTTATTAAAAGAAAAAAGTGATATTACAGAAATAAATAAAATAGTTAATAAAATAAATGAAAAATTAAAAGAAAAATTACCAATAAATGACTTTAATCAATTTTATCAAGTTCAAAATTCAATAAATGATTTATATTTATGTGATAATTGTTTTGGAAGATGGTTTTGGAAAAGTGGTAATTTAAAAAATGGAAAAGTAATACCTTTCGAAATTCAATATTCAAATACAAATAAAAGTAATTTCTTATGGGAAAAAAATAAAGGTTCAATAATGATTTCAAAAGGAGGAATTTATAATATTATAATTGGTATTTTTAATAAAGGAAAAAACGCAATTATTAATGTTTTAATTAATGGAGAAAATGTAATTACAAATAGTGAATTAAGTCATGTTATTAATTCAGAAAGGAAAAATTTTAATATTGATGTTAGTTCAATTAAAATTGATGATTTTATTTTTATTCCTGATAAAGCAAGATTAAGTATTGTATATGATAATGAAGATAATAATAAAAATTTATTTGGATTTTTAGAATTAAAAGCTATGAAAAATTCAAATAAAAATGATGAAGTTTTTTAATAATTTTAAATTTTTTTTTTAATATTTAAATTTAATTTAAAAATTTTTTTTATGAAATATTTAAATTTTTAAATAATAAAATTTTTTCATAATGAAAAAATATATTATTATATACAATTCAAAAAAGAAAAAAAAATAAAAAAGAAGAAAAAAAAAAATGTCAAATCAACTTAATAATATATTAAAAATAAAAAAACCTGAAATAATAGGTAGAATAAATGTAAACACCTCAAATAATTTTCCATCAAAAAACATACAAGTAAATCCAAAAAAAAGAGGATCAAGTGCAAATCCAACAAATATAAAAATAAAAAAAGACTTTTCACAAAATAAATCAAAAATTCCAAATTTAATAACTCAAATTCAAAAAGACAAAAATCAAAACAATGAAAATATAAATTTATCAAATTTAAATAATTCAATATCAAAAACTCAAAATATAGCAATAAAAAAAACTCAAATCCCAAATTTAAAAAACCAATTAAAATCTCATTCCCATTCTCCAAATCGATTAATAAATTCAGGTATGAAAATAAATAATGGTTTACTTCCTCCAAAAATATCAAATAAAAAAACATTAGTATTAGATTTAGATGAAACTTTAGTACATTCAAATTTTATTCCATTTGATTGTCCTTCAGATGTAATAATAAAAATAGAATTAGATAATGAAATTCATAATATTCATGTTTTAGTAAGACCATTTGTAAAAGAATTTTTAGAAAAAATGTCAAAAAAATATGAAATTGTAATTTTTACTGCATCATTAAGTAAATATGCAGATCCTCTTTTAGATATTATTGATAAACAAGGTTTTTGTCCTTTTAGATTATTTAGAGAACATTGTACTTTAATTAATTCAACTTTTGTTAAAGATTTAAAAAAATTAGGAAGAGATTTAAAAGATATTATTATTGTTGATAATTCACCTATTTCTTTTGCTTTAAATCCTGATAATGGTTTACCTATTTTAAGTTGGTTTGATGATAGAAATGATAGAGAATTAATTAATTTAATTCCAGTTTTAGAATTTTTAAGTGAAGTTGATGATGTTAGAGATTTTATTAAAAAAATTGTTGTTAATAATGAAATTTCTTATGATAATGCTATGTATATTATTAATGTTTATAAAATTATTATGGAAAAGGAAAAAAAAAATTTTAATGATTTAGATAAAGATAAAAAATGTGAAAAGAATAATTTAGAAAATGGGAATAAGGAAAATTATAAAAAAGATTTTTGTGATATAGAGAATAATAATGAAATTGAAGATATTAAAATTAATGTTTGTGATAGTAATAATTGTAAAGAAAATAATTTTGAGAATAATAATATTAATTGTGAAAAAGCAAATGAAGAAGTTGAGATTGAAAAAATAAAAGTTCTTGATATTGAAAATGAAAATAAAGAAAAAGAAAAAGAAAAAGAAGATGAATTAGAAAGTAATAAAGAAAATAATCCTAATTTTATAACAAATCAAAAATTTAATTTAATTAAAACAAAAAATCAAAATAAAAAATGTTTAAATACAAATAATTCAAATAATAATTTAAAATTATATAAAAGTAAAAAATTTGAAAATAAAATTCCTCATTCAACTTCAAATCATCATAAAAATAATTTTTTAAAAAAAGGTTATATTCAAAATATAAATACAACAAGAACAAATAACAAATCAAATAGTAATTCAAATCGTCAAATTAATATAACAGGAATAGATTTTTTAAAAGTAAATAAGAAAAAAAATCAATTAAGATATATAAATAATTCATCAAATAGAATAAATAGTTCTACTCAATTAAAAAAAGGTTTTTCATTAGGAAAAAATAAATCAACAAATTTATTATCATCATCAAATGAAATAATAAAAGGAATAAGTGACTTAAAAAAAAATAATAAAAATTTTATTTTAAATGGTAATAACTCAACAAAAAATGCAAATCATTTAAAAAGTTTATCATATAATTTTGATATTCCAAATTTTACAAGACCAAAAAGTTCAAATAAAAAATCAATTAATTATAATAGAGATTTAAATAATAAAAATAAAAATATTAAAGATTTAAAATATGAATTAAATGAAATTTTACAAAGAAGATGTAATAGTAAAAGTTCAAGAGTAAATGATTTAAGAGGAGGATTTAAATATAATTTACAAATTCCAATGAGCGGTTCTACTGGATTTACTGTTAAGTATACTAATCAAATTATTAGAGATAAATTTGCAAATAAAAATTAAATTATTATATATAATAATATCTTTTTTTTAAATTTAATAAAAAAATATTTTAATATTTAAATATTTAAATAAAAAAAGAAATTATATTTTTTTTTATATTTTTTTTAATATTTTATTCCTTTTTCTGCAAAATTTGAAATATTTATCATAAAATCACTTTTTCCAATATCATAATTTTTAATTTTTTGTTGTAAATTCATTATATGATTTTCTAATAATTTCAAAGCTGGTCTTAAATTATCTTTTTCTCTTTTTCTATCACTAATCATTTTATTTAATTTTTGTATTTGATTTTTCATAAGTTCAATTTCTCTTCTATGTTCAATAATTTGAGTATTCATTTGAATAGTTTCATTTTTTAATTTATCAATTTGAGGTTTATAAATTGGAATATCTTTTTGATATTTTTCAATTCCTTGATTTATACTTTTATATCTTGCATTAACATTTTTCAAATTTTGAATTTGAAGTAAATTTTTTGCGTCTTCTTGTTTAATATTTTTTTTTTGATTTTCATACATATTTAATTTTGATTTTAATACTAAAATTGAATTTTCTAATTTTGATTTTTTTTCTATTTTCTCTTCTATTTCATTTTGAAATTTATTAAATCCTTTTGATTTAATTGATGTTATCATTCCTTCTAAATTATTCATATCATTATTAATTGTATAATAATAATCTTTATTTCTTTTTACTGGGATACTTTTATCTATTGAATCGAAAAAATATTTTGTATTTTCATTTCTAATATTTTTAAAATTTGAATTTGAATTATTTAATTTTTTCTTAGAATTTATTTTTGAATTTGGAGTTTTTGGTCTTTTAAAATATTCATTTGGAATAGTATTATTTAATGAATTTAAATTATTCGAATTTAAATTTATATAATAATTTTTGTTATCATTAATTTTATTAGGAATTAATTTATCTTTTAATATTTTTCTCTTTTTTTTTGAATTTGAAGTTGAATATTTATTATTACTCAAATTAGATTTAGGTGATTTATCTAAATAAGATAATAAATCACCACTTGTTAATATTGTATTTTCTCTTGAAGTATGTTTTGTTGGAACATTATTTGATATTGTTGAAAAATAATAGGATGGACTTTTTTGATGGGTGTATTGATTTGGTGTTTTTGGTCTTTGAATAACTGATTCTCTTAATTCTTTTAACATTTTTATTTAATTTAATTGTTAATTATTTATTTGATAATATTAATTATATCTATATATCCAATTATTTATTTAATTTAATTTTTTTTTTTTCTATATGAATTTTTATTTTTAATTGTTAAAACAAAATTGGTAAAAGATATTAGTTTTTGATAAGATTTATTATAAAATAAATAAATGTTCTTTAATTTTTTAATATAAAATATTAATATTTTTAATTCTCATTATGTTTTAATTAATTTAAAATAATAAAGATAATGGGAAAAATTGTAAGCGTTAAAAAGTAAAATTAATTTTAATATTTAAAATACTAAAATATAAAACATGATTTTTGAAGAGATACTAAAAACGTATATTAAAAATTAAACAAAAAATCAAAATTAATATAATTCATAAAGAATAATATAAGTTTTATATATAAGTTATAAAAAAAATTTAAAAAAAAATATTAAACATAATTTCTCAATTTAAAATCCGCTTATTGGAAAATTTAATTTAAAATGAAAAAAAATGTTTTTTAATATGAATATTTTATTTTATGCATTTTTTCAATAAATTTAATAATATTTAAAATAATAAAAAAATAAAGTTTTTATAGAAAAAGAAAAAAAATAAATGCAGTCCACAAGAATAAACATATTCCAATCAGAACAAAAAATAATATCAACAAAAAATCTTTATTCAAATCCAAAAGAAACCAAAGAAAAAAAAAAGGAAGATGAAAATTTAAAATCAAAAAACAACATATTAAAAAATAATAAAATAAATGAGAAATTAAAAAAAGAAATAAAAAAAAAACCAAAAAAAAAAAAAACAAAAACTCAACCAAAAAAAAAAACAATAAAAACATATAAATGTCCTTATGAAAATTGTAATAAAGAATATTTTGGTTTAACAAGATTAAATATTCATTTAAGAACACATACAGGGGAAAAACCATATAAATGTACTTTTTGTAATAAATCTTTTAATGAAAAAGGTAATTTAAAAACTCATTTAAGAATTCATACTGGGGAAAAACCTTTTATTTGTAATTTTCCAAATTGTAATTCTAAATTTAAAGCAAAAGGTCATTTAAGTGATCATATGAAAATTCATTATAAAATTAAACCTTATCATTGTAATATTTGTCATAAAAATTTTTCTAGAAGTTCTACTTTAAAAATTCATCATTTAACTCATTTGAAAATTAAAAATTTTAAATGTCCTTTTTTTAATTGTAAAAAACAATTTAATGAATATGATAATTTAATTAATCATTTAAATTGTCATTGTAATCAATTTAATGATTATTGTTTAATGGATTTTAATAAGAATATGAATTTTGTTAATTTTAGTAATTTTAATTTTAATGATTTTTTATTATTTGATTGTAATATAAATTATAATTTGAGTTTATTAAATTATAAAGCTTTTGATAATTTAAAATATATATCTGAATGTATTATTTATCATTATGGAATTTTATGTAATGAAACTTTAAATTTTATTGAAAATGTTGAAAAATTTTTATTTGAATTTAAAAATGAAAAATAAAAATATTTTTTTCAAAATATTTATTTTATTTTTAATTAATTGTTTAAATTTGAAGAAAAAATATTGTGTTAATTTTTGATTTAGGAATATAATTAATTATATAAATAATAATTTATCCATTATTTAGAATCAATTATATTATTTATTAATAAATATAGGATTAAATTTATATTAATTATTTTTTATTGTAATTGTAGAATTTTATATTTAATTTTTAATTAGTTGATCAAGTAAAATTTTAAAAGTTTTGTCATAATCACCATTATTTCTTTCTAAAATCTCCCTTAAGTAATCTTCTCCAAATTGATTATTTTGGAAATTTTCTTTTAATTGTTTTAAATTCATTTCAAATTCTTTTGAACCAACTAAATTATCTTCCAAATTAATATTATTCAAATTTATTTCTGATTGCTCATTATAATTAAAATAATTAGAATTTCCATTATCATAATATTCCCCTTTAATAGTATCTTCTTCATCAAAATTAATATTTATACTTGTTTCAATAGAAGTAATTTCATTTCCATTATTATCACATAAAGATATTTTAATTTGTTGATTTCTTTCTTTATTTTTTGCCTTACATTTTATTTCAACTTGTTTAATTATTGTTGAATTAGGATATATAGGAGTTTCCAAATTTGTTAAAGCAATAAAATAATAATTTCCATCTCCTTTAATATAACAATCTTTTGATAATGTATTACTTCCAATATTTTTAATTTCTAAATTTAATTTTTCATTATTTTTATTAATATTAGTATAACTTAATGTATTTCTTTGTATAATTTTTAATTCTACTTTATTTTTTTCTTTTTTTTGTATTTCGAAAAGTTCATTTTTAATAAAAGGGTTTTGAACATAAATTGTATTTCTTTGAAAATCAAAATTTTTATTTTCATCATAAAAATCATTATTATTAAAATAATCATCAATTGAGTTTTTTTCTTTATTATTATTTGATATTTTAAAACTTTTAGAATTATTTATTAATTTCTCTATTTGATTTTGTATTAAATTAGTTTTGGAGGAGAATTCCTTTTTTATTTCATTAAATTTTGTAGATATTATTTCATTTAAATTACCACTATTATTATTATTATTCATTTTGTTAACTTTTTTTATTTCATCTATTTTTAAAGATAATTGTTGAAAATTATTTGAATAAGATTTTTTATAAATGTCATTTTGATTCTTTATTTCTGTTAAGTTAAAATCAATATTATTTAATTTTGAATCTAAATTATTAAATTTATTATTTTGATTATTATTTATAAAAAATTCCCCAATTTTTTGAATAATTAAATTATTATTCCCATTTATTATACTTTCTAAACTATTTTTTATATCATTTATTTTTTGATTCAAATCAGAAAATTTATTCAATATATTTTGATTAATAGTAATATCAATTTTATTATTTGATATTTGATTAATTTTATTTTCAAGATTTTGTATTGATTTATTGTAACATTCCAATTTATCATTTATTTCTTTGTTTTGCTTTTTTATAATTTTTTTTTCTATTTCAAATTTATTTAAATAAAGCTCCATGTTTTTATTCAATAAATCTGAAATTTTTGTGATTAATAATTCATTTAAAAATTCTTTATCATTTTCTTTTTCTTGTTCTTTTTCTTTTTCTCTTTTTTTTTCTTGTTCTTTTTCTTGTTCTTTTTCTTTTTCTCTTTTTTTTTCTTTTTCTCTTTCTTTTTCTTTCTCCTTCTCTTTTTCTCTTTCTTTTTCTTTTTCTTTTTCTCTTTCTTGTTCTCTTTCTTTTTCTTTTTCTTTTTCTTTTTCTTTTTCTTTTTCTTTTTCTTTTTCTTTTTCTTTTTCTTTTTCTTTTTCTTTTTTTTTTTTTTTTTTTTTTGTTTTTATTTCAACTTTGAGAACACCATTCACAGATAAATTGTTTATATAATTATTAAGATCTTCATTATTTTTGATATGATTATTATTTTCATCATATAAAACCACTTTTTCATTTTCTCTCATTTCAATACTTTCTTCTTCAATAATAATATTAATTAATTTTTCAAAAGTAATATTTGATGGAACATAAATAAAAGTAGAAATATTTTCATATTCATAATTAATTTTAACATCCATTAATAATTTTATAATAAAAATAATTATATTATATTAAAAAATAGTTAATATAATCCAAAAAAGTAAATATTTCACTTAAGTAAATTTCTCATATACTCAAAACTAAAACTCATAGGTTGTCTCGTTCTAAAATCTCCATAATCTTCATTCAAAATAGTTTTACTTTGACTCATAAAATCTTCAGTACCATAATAAAAAATAAAAGGATCATTTCTCCCTTCAAATTTTTTAAATAAAATATCCAAAGCAATTTTCATTAAATTCCTATCATTTTTACAATTAAACAATAATCTATCTTCATCATGAGAATCTAAAAATTTAACCAAAATCAATTTTTTCCCTTTAAATAATGAATAATGTTTATTAATCATATCAATACAAACATCATATGAAATTTCATTCAAAGTAAAAGCTTTTACAATATTTTTAAAATTAAAATCTAATAAACCATCTAAATAATTTTCAAAATCAACGAAAATTTCACTTACAAAAGGAATTGAATTTAAATTTTCTTTTTCAACTAATTTTAATTTTTCTTTAGAAATAGATTTTATTGTTTCAGCATATTTTATTAATGTACAAGGAGGAACTTCACCTATGAAAGGGACTGATGGATATTCTTTATGAATTTCAGTTGTCATTCTTTTTAGGAAATTAAGGGATGCTCCTATTGCATGATCTACACGAACTGCATCAATTCCAAATTTTAAATATTTTTTTATTACATTTATCATGTAAGTACCACAATCTATGTTGTCAAGGTTTAGTTTAGGAAGGAAACCTAAATGCATGAAGGATAAATATTTTAAACAATATTGTTTTTTGGGTTTTGGATTTTGAAAATTTTTATCTTCGAGTTTTTCTATTTTGTCTTTTTTATTATATTCAATTTTATTTTCTTTTTCTTTTTTTTCTTCAATTTTTTTATTATCTTCATTTTTATTATCATAATTTTTATTATTATCTATTTTATTATCATCAATTTTCATTTCTTTATTTTTACTATTATTTTTTTTATCATAATCTTCCATATCATCCATAGGAAACAACTCATCATATTCCTCTTCATTCATATCTTCAACAAAATAAAACCACTTTCTATATTTACTTTCTTTACTTTTCATAGCATCAATAAAAAAAGGATGAGTTTCATAAACATGATTAAAAACAATATCCATCATAACTTTAATATTTCTTAAATGACATTCATTAATAAATTTAATAAGAACTTCATCACTTTTAGTAATTAAATCTAAATCATTATCATTAAGTGGATTTCCAATATTAAAATCTTCAATTTTTTCTCCAAAAGCAAATCTTGGATCAACATGATTAAAATTTTCAGTATGATAACCATGATAACCTTCTTTTTGATTTACAAAAAATGGTGTTATCCATATTATGTTAAAATTTAAGGATTTTATATAATCTAATTTTTCTATTGCTGATTTTAAATTTCCATTTAGGAATCCTTTTCTTAATTCATTTTCTGTGTAAGATTTTTTTGTACCTGAGAAACGATCTATGAAAATTTGGTAGATTCTACCGTTTGAAATCCACGAAAATTCGTCTTTTATTGTTTCTGACATTTTTTGAATTTTATTTTAATTTTTTTTTATATATATTTCTTTTTTTATTTTTTTTTTTTCATTTTTTTGAATTTTTTTATATTTTTATTAAATGTCTTTTGCTAATATTATTTTGAAAATTATTGATTATCAACCAAATAATTTTGATTTTGATTTATTTGGTTTTAATTTCGTTTCAGAGGGAAAGGATTTTGAAGATGAAATAAGAGTAAAATAATAATATATAAATAAAAAATGTAGTATCATGAACAAAATGAAATAACACACAAAAATTATCCTATTAAAAAAAAAAATATAAAATATTCAATAAAAGTAACAAAAAATAATTCTTTAATTGGAATAACAGATTTTACAATACCATATAATAATATATTAAATAAAAAAGTAGATTTATTTGAAAAAAAATGTCAAATTATAATGACAGATTCAATAAAAAGAATAATATTTGGACCAAAAAAATCATTAAATTTAATAATTACAATTTGTGCTATGATATTATATAATAATGAAAAAATAGATTCAAATAAAATAAATATAAATACAAATTATAATACTGAAAATAATTCAGAAATGAATATTATTTCATTAAGTCCAAAAACAAAAGAATTAAATCAAAAAAAAATATTTTCAAATAAAAGAAAAATAAAAAATCCTTCATATCAAAATGGAATAATAAATTATGAACATATGAAAAAAAATTTAATGGAAAAAACAAAAAAAATAAATAATAATAGTTATTCAATGAATATTAGAAAAGAAATTCAAAATAATATTAATAATTTAAAAGAAAATAAAAATAATAATACTACAATAGAAGATAATAATATTAATATTGAAAAAAAAGAACCTGAAGAAGATCCTTTTGATAATAGTATAATTAATAATGATATTGAAAATGAAATTGAAGAAACTGAAAAAGAATTTAGTGATTATATTAAAAATTTTATTTCTGCAAATCCTTTATCTTATTTAGATAATATTGATAATTTAGATATAATGATTAATCAAACTAAACAAGTTTTTGATAATTTTATGGCTTATCAAAATTTATTTTATCAACAAATTAAACATTCTGTTAATATTAATAATAAATTTAAAGATTTATTAAAGGAATATAATGAAAAATTTAATTATATAAATAAAAAAAAATATAATTTACAAAAGAAATTAAATAAAGAGAATTTTAAAAAACTTATTTATGTAAATGTTAATAGAAATGATAATAAAAATATTAAAAAAATAACACCTTTTAAAGGAAAAGAAATAGACTTATTTAAAGATTTTTTAGTACCATTATTAGATAATAATAAACATGAAAAAAATAATAATATAAACAATGGAGAAAAAAAAGAAATATTAATGAAATCTCTTAAAACAATATTATCAGAAATTGATATTGATATAATATTAAATGATAATAATTTAAAAGAAGAAGAAAAAAATTTTATAAAAAATATAACAAATAAATATAATTTAATATCAAAAAAAGAAATAATAAAAGAATTAAGTGACGAAGATGATGATAAAATATTAAATGATGAAATACCAAATAAATTTGAATATGTTATTACATCAAAAATTGATGAAAATGATATTAAATTAGAACAATATTTAAAATACTTTTATTCAAAGAGAAAATTACCTAAAATTATATTTAAAAAAACATCACCTAAAAATTATGAATATGGAACACAAAAAATAATGGTTAAAATTGAAAAAGATAATATTAGAATTAGACATGTTGGTGGTTATAGTTCATTAGATAAATTTATTGATAATAATGCAATTAATGAAGAAATTAAATTAAAGAAACAATCAGGTAAAAAAAAACAAAATAAAAAATAATTGTTTATAAATAGAAATAATTATTTTATTATAATATATTAAATATTAATTTTAATAATATTATAGTCAAAAAAGAATATTTTATTTATTCATATTTTTTCATTATTTTATAATTCTTAAATAATAATTATTCTAATAAATATTATTTTTATTATTATTTCAATATTATGATTATTATTTATCAGTTATTATTTAAAAATTCAAAATGAAAATATTATAATTGAAAATGAAAAAAAAGATATTTTTGAAAGTAATGATGAATTTGGTCCTGATAGAAGTTGTTGTAGAAAAGGAAAAACTAAAAGCTCTATTTTTAATAATGAAAGTTATAAACCTTATTAATATTTTTTTTTCAATTTTTTTTTTTATTTTTGTTTTATTTATTTTATATATTATTGATATATTTTGTAGGTTTTTTTATCATGTTTGTATTGGTTTTCAAATATTTATTATAAATTTTTATTTGATAGAAATTTATAGGAATTTTATAATTTTTAATAAATAACATTTTATTTTCTTATTTATTAAATAATTGGTTTGTTTTGAATATGTAATAAAAATTCATTTTATATATATATTTGTTTATATTATATTATTTAAATTAAATAATTACATATTTTATATAGATGAATGATAATTAATTAATAATTAATTTTAATCATCAATATTTGTTATTTTTAATTTTTCCTACCAACTTTTTTTTGAAAATATATTTTGAATTTATTGATCAATATTGTTTTTTAATAGAAGATAAAATGTTGTAAGCATTTTAATAATTTTATTTAAATCAATATCTTTTAATTCTTTTTTTGATGAATCATTCCAATTTTCTAATGGTATTATTCTAAAATAAAATAACTGATTAGATATAAAATTTAATAATGAAATTTTATTTAAATAATATGAATTAATAAGCTTTAAATATGTGTTTAAAAATTCTTTAGTTTCAATAAATAATTTTTTAGGTGAAGAAATATTAAACCATCTTATATTAAATCCTTTATAGTCATCAAAACTTATTTTATAATTTTGTAAATTTCCAATAAATCCTTTATTTTCAAAAACTATAATAATTCTTTTTTCAAAATCTTTTCTTAAATTTTCATCAAATAATTCATTTTCATCATCATTTTTATATCTTATTAAAAATTGTTTTCCACTCATTATTTCAATTATATTTTCTATATTTTTTTTTGTTTTAATCATTCCTTTGATTTCAGATTCATCATAATCATAGTAATTTATATTATCTTTTATTTTATTAATAATATCTAATAATTCTTTATTTACAAATATTTTATTAATTATAATACAACTAATAAGATTTTTGAAACATTTATTAAAAATATATTTTTTATCTACTTTACTTTTATTCATAAAATTATATAAAATTAAAAATGCCATTATTATATATTTTCTATCACATATTTCACTTTTGAAAGTTAAATCAGTCACAATATTTATATAGTCTGGATCAATATTAAATAAATCAATCATTATTAATAATATATTATATAATGATAATTTAATTAAAGTATATGAACTATAATTATTCTTTTGAATTAAATATTCTTCTATTTTTTCACTTATTAAATTATAACTTATTTCATCTATTTTTTGATTTAAAATTAAATCAATTTTTGGAAAAAATTTATTTAATTGTTTTTTTTCTTTTGTTAAATTATTTAATTCATAAATATATCTTTTTAATAATTCATCATCTAATAAAAAATATTTTCTTTTATATTTAATTAAATTTTTTGAAGTAATGAATTTACCTATAAAGATTTTAGAATCTAATTGTTCTCTATTTATTTTTTTTCTCATTAATATTTCATATTCATTTAAAAAATTTTCAAATGAAATATTAATAATTTCTTTAATATTATTTTCTTTTACATTATAAATTTTTTGATTTTTCATTTGTAAAAAATTTTCTGAATTAATTAGTTTACCAATTTTACTTACTGGTTCTGCATCCATTTCATCAATATTATCATAATTAATTTTCAAAATATTTTCTTTTTTTTCTTCTTTATAATCAATAATATAATTTATTAAATCAAAATAATTGATATCTAAATCATTTTTTTTTTCATGAAATTTTAAATATATAAATTCTTCAGTTAACAATAAAGGAATTTTATATAAATCATATGATATATTATTTAATAAATATTGATTTATATATATGTTATATTTTTGAGTATTTTTAAATAATTTGATAAATATTTTATTTATATCATCAAATTCATTTTCAATTTCATTATTATCATTAAAATTTAATGAAAATAAATTTTTCTTTAATGATTTATCATATTTTCCAATAATTGAAAAATTATTATTTAAAAAATAGGCTAATATATTAACAATAAATGAATAAAATAAATCTTGAGTTTTTTTATTTTGTTCTAATATATTTTCGTGATTTGATTTTTTTATATTAAAAAAACTAGGAAAAACTTTTTCATTATTATTAATATAAATTGTTTTTTCTGAAATCTTTGCTAAATCATTATATAAAATATTTATATAATTCATAATATTAAAATTTGAATTTTTAAATATATTTGTTTTTTTATATTTTTTAATACCTTCAAAAAATAAATTAATTTCATTTTCATATTTTTCATTTTTTTTATTAACAAAAAAAAAATTTTTATTATCAATATCTAAAACAAAATAATGATCTTTTTCAATTATTTTATTTGGATCATAAGATTCAGCAATTCCAATAATTGTTGAAAATGGTTTATTCATCATATTAGTACCTTTATTATAATAATCAAATGAAACACTAAAAATATCCCAATAATAACATTCACTATTTAAAGGATAATTTAAATTTGAAAAAATGAACATTATAATATTTAATAATTCAATATTTTGAGAATAAAATATTATATCTATTTCAAGAAAAGTAAAAATAAAAATATAAATTATAGTTTCAGTATTTAAAAAAAAAAATATTGTATTTAAATTGAAATCTAAAATTGGATAAAATGATAATTTTTTAAATAATAATTCAGGAATATTTTGTTCTTTTATCATTTTTAAAGTTATTATTTCATTTATATTTTTCTTTTCTTCATTTAACATTCCTCCAAATATTAATTTAATATTATTATTAATTGGACTTGGAGTAAATTTTACAATATTATATAATAATATTTCAATAGGTACACTTGAATTTTCAAAAAATAATTTATCTTTTATTTCATTAATCATTTTAAGGAAATTTGAAAAAAAAGGAAATTCAGAAATTATACATATACAATAAGGAATAAAATAATAATATTTTTTATCATTTATATTAGTTGAACCAATTTTAATAAAAAATACATTTGCTAAACCAGATTGTTTTATATTTTGTTTAATTTGTATATTTTTAGAAAAAATTATTTTATAATCTTCAATGAGAGAATTGTTATTTTCATTTGATAATATAAATATTATTGTTGAATTATTTGGAAATATAAAATCAATTATTTGAGAATTATCAATTAAATTATTATCATAATTATATGTTATTTCATTTAAAACAATTGGATTTTCTTTAAAATTTTTAGTGTAAAAATCTACTTTTGGTAATAAACTTATTTCTTTTATTTCATTATCTATTATTTCAGGTAAGTATTTTTCAATATAATTTTGTTCATATCCAATAAATAATATTTTATCAATTAAATTAGGATTTTTCCCATTAAATGGATATTTTAATATTTTATTACTTTCAAATATTTTTTCAATATTCTCTTTTTCAAATTCAAAATTCATATTTTTAAAAAAAAATAAACCTAAAAAAAATTTTCATTTATTCAAAAAAAAAAAAAATAATGAAAAAAACTAAAATATACTTTATCTTCATTTTCCCTTTATCATTATGTATACTACAACAACCATTCTTCCTATATCATGGATGGAATAAAACAATATTTAAAGAAGGTAATGATAGAATAGTATGTCAAAACTGTATGCCAGCAGGAATAAAATTTGACTCAAATGGAACAATATACATTTCATTTCCAAGATGGTTTCCTAATGTTTATTCAACTTTTGCTAAATTTGATAATGAAACAAAATATTTTGAACCTTGGCCTTCAATTGAAGAAAATGATGAGAAAAATCCAAATAAAATAAATTCAATATTAGGTTTCGAAATATATAATGATACAATTTATTTATTAGATCAAGGTAAAGTTAATAATGAAAAAGCAAAAGAAAATTCAACAAAATTACTAGTTTATAATATAGAAAATAAAACAAGAATAAAAGAATATATTTTCCCAAAAGAAATAGTAGACCCAGAAAATTCATTTTTAAATGATATTGTATTAGATATAAAAAGAAATTTAGCATATATTACAGATAGTGGTATTCCAATTAATAATACAAAACCAAATAAACCTGCTTTAATAATATTAAATTTAACTTCAACTGATAAAATAAATGCAACTCGAGTTTTTGATAATCACACTTCAACAATTCCAGATGAGACTTTCTGGTTAAATGTAAATGGAATGAAAGTATATGAAAAATATCCTATGAAAACAGGAATAGATGGTATTGCATTATCATGTGATTTTGATACTATATTTTATACTCCTTTATCAAGTAGAATGTTATATAGTATTAATGTTGGTGATTTAATATCACATTTATTTAATAAATCTATTTCAATTAAAATTAATTCTGCTTTTAAAAAAGAAGCTTCTGATGGGATTTTAGCTTCTAAAAATGGAAATTTGTATTTTACTGGAATTGAAAGTGGAAGTGTTTATTATGTTGATAAAATTGATGATGATTTATTAAGATTAGATTTTAGAAATTTAAATATTTTTCAAGGGAATAATACTAGTATGTGGCCTGATACTCTTACTATTTATGATCATAATTTATATTGGATTTCTAATCAATTACATAATTTTCCTAATAATATTAATTTTGATAAACCCAATTTTGGGAATTGTAATTTTAGAATTTTTTATACTTCTGTTGAAAATGATGAAAATTATTTGAAAGAATGTTCTAATTTTGGAGGTAATTGGGGAATAGGTAATATACTTGTATGGATTATTTTTATTATTGGTATTTTAATTGTACTTAGTTTTGTTATAATGGGCTCAAATAAACAAGAAGATATAATTGATAAAAATATGAATATGGATTTAAAAGATAATTAAAAATAAGAAAAAATAAAAATTTAATTAATATATTCATTTTAAAATTAATATATAAAAGATTATATATAAAAAACTTAAAAAAAAATAATTACAAAAAAATAATAAAAAAAATTACAAAAAAAAAAAAAATAAAAATGCCTCGTAAATCAGTAGTAGCATTAACATCAAAAGAAGAACCTCGAGCAAACGAGACAAAGACAAAAATAATACAAGATAATAGGAAAGTATTAATAAATGAATTATTTGACATGTGGGATTTAGATGGAGATAACAGAGTAAAATCAAATGAAGTAAGACAAATGTTAAATGCAATGGGAAGAGAAGTAAGTAATGAAGAAATAATGAATTTTTTAAAAATTGCAGATAAAAATAATAGTGGATTAATTGATAAAATTCAATTTATGGAAGCAATGGAAAAAATTTTTTCTCTTCCTAATGATGGTGTTGAAGAAGTTAAAAATGCTTTTTATTTTTTTGATCCTGATGAAACTGGAAAAATTTCAACTGGTGATTTTAAAAAAATTCTCTTAAAACAAAATTTTAGTGAAGATGATGTTAATAATATTATTAAAGTTGCTGATCCTGATGATTCTGGATTTGTTGATTTTGAAAGTTTTGTTGATACTTGGAAATTTCAATAAATAATTTTTTAATTTTTTTTTTTTTGGGTAATTATTGTTTGATTTTTATTTTTTTTTTTATTTATTTAAGATTTTTAGAATGGGATAAAATATTTATTATTTATTATTTATTTATATTTTTTTTATAATAGAATTTTTTTATTTTTATTAATAAAATCATTTATTTATAAAATAAGATAGTTATTTTTATTTTTTTTAATCTGCAAAACTATCATCAATATATTCTAATTCTTTTAATTCTTGTTTTGTTAAACTTTTATGTTCTAATTTATAAATATGAAATTTTTTCCAATATTTATGTTTATATTCATAATAATCTTCACCAAAATAATCTATTTTTTTTTTTTTTATAGTAGGATATTTTTTTAATAATTCTTTAAAACCTTTAATTTTCTTTTTTAATTCATCACAATTTTCATCAAATGATAAAATTTCTTTATGTTTTTTTGCATTTATTTTCTCTTTTATAACATTTTGAATATATTTAAAATCATCTTTTTCATCTAATTTTTTTAAACAAAGTTTATTTAATTTATCAATATTATTTTCATTTTTATTTGTTATATTTTTAATAATAAGAGGATTAATTTCATTTTTTTTTTCATATAAATAATTTAATAAAGGAGCTTTTCTAATAGAAATAATTTTTTTATTCATTAATTTATCAAAATTTCTAATTGAATCTAATTTTCTTTTATTATAATCATCTCTAATATTTGAAAAAGAAAAATTTCTTTTTATTAAAATATCATTTTTATTTTTTTCAAATTTTTTTTTTAAATTATTAATTCCTTTTTCACCAAAAATATCTTTCATTGAATATTTACAATTTAATCCAATTGAAAAATCAGTTTGCATTTCTGGATTAATTAATAATTCTTTTTCATCTATAATTAAATTTTTTCCTCCTATTGATATATCATATTTCATTTTTTGGTCTTTTGGTAAAATTAATTTTTTCCTTTTTAATTTTATATTTGTTGATTTTTTTTTTAAATAATTAATTGGAACTGAATAAAAAGGAATAATTGTTTCATTTTTATTTTCTATTAATTTATTATTTTTTGGATAAGGAATTAAGGATTTTTTTTTTGATTTTGAATAAGGAATTTTTAAAGATATTGAATTTATTGGAATTGGTACATTTATTGGTTTAAAATTTTTATTTTGAAAAATATTAAGTTTTGGTATTGTTAATAATTTATTTTTCTTTCTTGAAATTTTTGGTGTTTGTGATTTATTTTTTTTTATTATTAAATCATTTTTTATTAATTCTTTTTTTTCTTTATTAATAGTAAAAGATAAATTTTGAATTGTCTTAATTCCTTCATCAGTAATAATAATTCTCATTTATTTTTTTTTTATTCATTTAAAAAAAATATTTTTCAATGAATTAATAAAAATTTTTTATTGGATATATATATATTAACTATTTTAAAAAGTTATATAAATGGAAGAAAATCAAGTAAAAGTCCTTTTTAATAGAGCAATTCCATCAAGTTATGAAGAACTTGAAAATATGTTTAAACAAATTTTTAATCAACCAAAAATAAATAATTTAACTTTTAATGATGGAAATGAAAAAACTGAAATAAATAAAGACAATTATCAAGATTATGTTATTTCTGCTATTGAATTATCTCATACTAATAAAAAAATTTTATTAAAAATTGACCCAAAAAAAGAAGAAGATAAATTAACAAATAAATTCAATGAAAATCTTGATTTATTAAAAAAGAAAATTAGAGAAAATAATGAACTTAAAAAAAAAAATAAAGAATTAGAAAATGATATACAAAAATTAAAAGAAGATGAAGAAATTAGAAAAAAAAAAATTAACGAAGAAGATAAAGAAGAAATAATGAATGAAATAGATAGAAAAAATAAAATTATTGATCAAAAATGTAAAATTTTAGATGCATTTGAAGAATTTAAAGAATATATGAAAGAAGATAAACAATATTTAGATCAATTAAATGCTACTCAAGATAAATATAAAAAAAATTTTGAAAGTGAAATTAAACAAAAATTAGAAGAAATAAAACAAAAATTAATTAATGAAACAAAAGAAAAATGTGAAAAAGCATTTCAAGAATATATACAAAATTTAGAAAATGCAGAAAACAAAAGAAAAGAAGAATATGAAAAAGGATTAGAAAATATAAATTATAGAATGCTTATAGAAAATAGTGATTTAGTTCATGATAATTATAGATGTTTTCTTTGTAAAAGTAAACCTATTATTGGTGTTTTATATAAATGTGAACATTGTGATGAAGTTTATTTATGTGAAAAATGTGAAGAAAAAAATTATCATGAAAATTCGCATCCATATAATTTTATCAAAATAAGAAAAACAAATAAAAAAAATATTGATGAAAATAAAGTTGAAGAGGAAGATAAATTTAGAAATAATAATATTAGAAGTGATAATAATAATAATCGATATCCAAGAAGTTTTCCAAATAATCATCCTTATCAAAGAGAAGTAATTAATCAAAAAAATAATAACGAAAGACAAAGAATAAATTCAAACAATAATAATATAAATAATAAAAATAAAGAACAAAAAAGTGATTCTGATAGTGATGATAAAATTGAAAAAAGTGAGGTTAACCCAATGTTATTGAATACTATTAATAATAAGATTATTTTTGATAATATTGTTGGTGAGATAAAGAATAATGAAGGAAATAATCAAATGGAAAAATTTAACAAAAGAAATCAAATGGAAAATCCAAGAAATGAAATATATAATAAAAATTTATATAGTTTTAATTGTGAATTTGAAAATAATGGAATTTTTGAATTTAATATGAATAAAAAAACTAAACCTGAAATTTCTTTTAAAATCAGAAATAAAGGTAATACAGATTGGAAAGAAAAGGAAATATTTCTTAAAACAAATCAAAATTCTCAATTAGTTATTGATAATTATAAGTTATCTAATTTAAAAAAAGGAGATTCACAAAGAGTAAAATTAAATATTCCTAAAATAAATGAAATTACAGATGGTACTTATAATATTAGTCTTGATTTTTGTGTAAATAATCAAATATATGGAGAACCAATAAAATTAAAAGTTAAAATAATTCCAGATGAAAATCTATTAAAAGTAATTGAATTTAGGAATAATTATAATTTAGATAAAAATGATTATTCCGACGAAAAAATTTTATCTCTTTTAAAAAGAAATAATTTTGATTTTGATAAGGCATTTGGAAATTTGTTTGGTTAAAAAAAAATAATTAATATAAAATTTTTATTTATGAATTCATTTGGAAAAATAAAAAAAAAATAATTTTAAAAATGCCCTAAAAAATAATTTTAATATTTTTTAAAAATTAAAATAATTTAAAATATAAATGGGACAAGAAATAAGTCAAAATGAAGATATAAATCAATTAATAAAACCAGAAACATTATTATTCAAAGCAGAATTACCATATTCAATAATTAAAGAAATAAGTAAAATAAAAATATAATAAAAATAAAATATTAAATTTCAAAATAGACAAAGGACCAATATATAAATCATTAATAGTCTTAAAAGAAAATACAAAAACAACAAATCAAACAAATTCAGAATATCCTTTAGTATTAAAAATATATTCAAAAAAAATATTTAATTTAGGTGATTTAGATTTTAAAAAATACGAAAATAAATTATTAGAAATAAAAAGAAATTTCCATAAAAAAACAAATATAATTCCAATATTAGATATAAAAAAAATAGAAGACGAATTAATAATAATAAGACAATATATGCCATATAATTTAAAAGAAGCAATGTTAAAAATTCCATATTTAACAAATATAGAAAAAAAATTTATATGTTTTCAAATATTATATTCATTAAATCAAATTCATTTGAAAGGAATGTTTCATGGAGATATAAAACCAGAAAATATTTTATTAGGTTCAAAATTAACAACTTTTTTAAGTGATTTATCAATTTTTAAACCAACTTATATAAAAAATAATGATATTAAAATATTTAATAATTTATTTTCTAAAACAGGTTCATGTTATTTAGCTCCAGAAAGATTTTTAGATAATGAAATGTTAGATGGTAGTGATAATAATTTAGATACTAAAATGGATTATTTTTCAGTTGGTGCTGTTATTGCTGAAATTTTTTTAGGTGATAATTTATTTGATATTACTCAAATTATTCGTTATAAAAAAGATAAATATGATATTAGAAAAGTATTAAAAAAAATTAAAGATGATAAATTAGAAAATTTAATTGAACAAATGTTATCAAAATCTCCTCATAATAGAATTAAAGATAATATAAATTATTTAAATTATTTTGCTAAAACTTTATGTCCTAATCCTTTAAGTGGATTTCTTATTCATTTAAATTCTATGATTATTTATAATGAATATTATAATAATGATTTATTAATTGCTTTTATAGGAAAACATTTTAAACAAATATGGAAAATTTTATTTTATAAAAAAGATCAAAATATTATTGTTCCTGAAATCACACATAAACCAAATAAGATTATTTTAAATTCTTTAAATAAAGAAACACCAATTTATCAAGTTGGAATTGAAAATTTTACTTTATTATTTATAAGATCAAAAGATGAGTCTGAAATTGATATTCAATTATTAGAAAAAGGTAATAACAAAAATTCAAATGAATGTAATTATATAATAATAAGATATTTAATTAATTGTTTAAATAATGTAAAATATCCATCAAGTATAATATTAGCTTTAGAATTAATTGAAAAATTTTCAACTAAAATAGATGATAATACAAAAATTCAATTAATAATTCCTTATTTAATTTCACTTTTTTCAATTGATAATACTTTAATAAAAAATTCTTGTTATAATTCAATAATAAATATTTTATCAAGTATTAATGAATATATATTAAATCAATTAGACTTACATTCATATACATATTATATTTTTGATAATATTAAAAAATTATATTATAATAGTGATTTAGAAGTTAAAATTACAATAATAAATTCATTAAATAAATTAATTGAATTTGAAGAAAAATTTTTATATTTTTCACTTTTATCACAAAGGAAAACAAATATTATTTCAGAAACAAATATGAATGAATTTCAAAGTATAATATCTCAATCACAAATTTTTTTTCAAAATAAAATGAAAAATGCAGAAAATAATGAGTATGGTAAAATTGATATAGAAGGTTATGAAAATGAATTAAAACAATTTAAAGAAATGCTTCGTGAAATAATTGATGATATTTTTCAAGGAGATAATGAAATATTACAATTAATTCTTATTAAAAAATATAATGAAATATTATTTTTTTATGGTCATCTTAAATCAAATTATTTTTTAAATTATTTAATGATATTATTTAATAGAAATAATTTAGATTTAAAAAAAGAAATATTAAAAATATTTCCAAATATAATTATGATGTATGGAGATAATATTTTTTTTTCTTATTATCTTCCTTGTATTGAAAGAATTCTTATGAAAAAAAATAATGAAGAATTAAATTTACAATTAATTCATTCAATGAATATTATTTCTAAAGCTAATTTAATACAAAAAAAAACACAAATAGATTTATTTCAAAGAAGTTTTATATTTTTATTTCATCCTAATTATGAAATTAGAAAAGAAATTATTAATTTTGGTATTGAATTAATTAAAAATTTACCTAATAATCTTATTTATTCTTATTTGAGAGATGATATTAAAAAATTTAATAATTTTCCTTTTTTAAATATTTCTGTTGATATTATTAAAAACATTAGTGAAAAATTTATTCATAGAGATGAATTTATTTTATATAAAAAATTTATTGATTGGGAAATTGATGAAAATAATTTAAAGATTTTACCTCATTTAGTTGATCGAATTGAAGGTGATAAAATAAATGACAAAAATTGAAATTATAAATTAATAAAATCTATTATAAAATTTTATTTTTAAATTATTAAAATTTATTTTTTATTTTAAAAATACTATGAATTTTGAAGAAAAATTTCAAAAATATTTTGATATTTTAGAATTATTGCCTCCTTTACCAAAAAAAAAAATTATCTTATCACAAAATTATTATAATATTGATTATGAAGGTTTTTTCATAAATTTAAAATCTCAAACAGAAATGATAAAAAATACTCAATTATATAAAGATATTGAAAAATATTTAAAAAAAAAAAATCAAGATTTGAAAAAAAATATTATTAAACAATTTAATAATATAAATAACAATGATTTATTAAAGTTTCATATAGAACAATATATTAATATTTATAATATATTAGAAAAAATTGTTAATGATAAGAATAATAAAATTAAAATATTTAAAGAAGAATTTTTATTAAAAATTAATACTTTATCTCAAAATGATTTACCTTTTGAATGTTATTTTATTTATATTCATTTAATGAGAAAAATATTGTCAAATTTTAAAATTGAAAAAAGTGATTTTTATAAAGAAAAAATGATTGAAATTTTATTAGATGATTCATATATTTTTTATAATGTTAAAATTAATTATATAACTGATATTATTAATGATAATTTTAAAGGAATATCAAATGATAATCAATCTTTAATTTTAAAATTTTTAAATGTTTTAATATTTTTAATATTACCAAAAAATCAATCAAAAAATGTTTTAAAAAATATTTATT